>PVJH01017656.1:0-47238 GCA_004026705.1 Nesogale talazaci | reverse complement strand
CACTTTCTTTCCCTATTAGTTTGGTTCCATGTGGTCTGAGCAGACCCACCACTTTCCTCCTGCTGTATCATCAGTGCTGTCCTCTGTAGTGCATTCATCTGGGGAGGGGGTCAATGTAGCTGGGACTGGAGCCAGTGCCACACACCTTTCTGTTACTTTGCTATTTCAGACTGGTATGTTGCCTTCAAGGTTTGGTGCACCAGGTTGAGGTCTGGTCCCTATCTTACTTTCCTGTGGTTGCATGGGAAATACCCTCCCCATCTGTATGTCAGTGCCCTGTTTGCCAACTACCTATGACCTCCATTTGTTCCCTACATTTCCCCCTCCTGTTTACTTGGTTGCCATATGCATCCCTAGATTGGGTACAACCCCTTTCAGAATGTCTGGACCTCACCATGGGAATTTATGCATTTGGTGACCTTTTCCCCTATTCCCCTTGCACAATTTAAGCTCACCTCAGTGGACTCATGTTGTACTTTTCCTTTTGTGCTTGGCTTACATTGCTTTGCATAATTACCTCCAAATGTCCAGATGTGTAAATGTGCTTCGTGTGGTCATCACTGCTTTTTTTTTTTGGGGGGTGGGGTGGGGGTGGGGTAGGATATATATTACTCCATTGTATGTATGTACCAGAGATTTCTATTCCATTAATTGGTTGATGGGAATTTAGGCTGCTTCCAATTCTTTAAAATTGTGAACCGTGCTGCAATGAACATTTGAGCACAGATGTGTGGCTGTGGTCTGTTTCTTACTTCTTCTGGTAATATACCCAGTAGAGGGATTTGGGATCATATGGTAGCTCGATTTCCATTTGTTTTTGGTATTGCCATAATGAGTTCCATAATGGTTGTGCTTACCTATGAAGTCACTAGATGACTGTTCTGATCTCATCACATCTCCTTCAACACCGGTGCTTTCTGATATTTTGAATTAGGCTATCTTGTGTGGTATCTCATAGTTATGTTAATTTGCATTTCCCTTATGGCAAATGATCTAGAACATTTTCTCATTTTTTTGGCCATTTGGGTATATACCCTTGTGAAACTTCTGTTCAAATCTTTTGCTCCTCTCATCAATGGGTTATTTGGTGTATTTTTTCTGATTGTAGGCTAGCAAGATTTTGTAGATTTTACTAATGACCTTTGTCTGACGTGTCTTTGATAAAGATGTTTTCTCAGGCTTTGGGTTTTCTTATTTCTCTCTTGGAGAAATATTTGATGTACAATGACATTTTATCTTCAGTATATCCAACTTGTCAATTTGTGCTTCCTCTGTGTTTGTGTCTGTCTCTATTTCCAATAACCTATGTATTTCCTGTGCTAAAGTTCTTAGGTTTGTCCTAATTTCCTCATTGATGTCCCTATTAGTTGGGAGTTTTGCTTTGAGGCCTGTCTTCCACCTTGAGTTTATTCTCATGCAATGAGTGAGGTGAACGGGGTCTTGTTTCATTTTTCTGCAGGTAGATTTACACTTTCTTCCAGCACCACTTATTGAAAAGGACATCTGCATCTCATTTGATATTTTTGGGCCCCTTAACAAAAGTGAATTGTTTATATGTTCATGATTTCAGTTCCGCAATGATAAAGAACCAACTTATTTGTTGCATTGTTTATTTTTTTTTCATAGTTTTCTTCTTTTCCCACTCATTTATTTCTGCCCTAGTTGTTATTATTTCTTTTCTGTTCCTATTAGTCACATTGTTCTGCTGACTCTGCTGTAATTGCTGGAGGTTTTTGCCAGATTCTCAATGATAAGTTTCTCTTTCTTTTTTATGTGTGCATTTATTGCTATCAATCTTCCTCTGATAACTTTTCTTGTACTGTTCCAAAGGTTTGGGTACATCATATTTTCAGTCTCGCTTCTAAAAACTTTATGTTTTTGTCTCAGAACTGAGTCCATACTCACTCATTATGCAGTAGGGAGTTATTAATTCCAATTGCTTGCCCTTGTTTTCTTAATTCTCCTTTTGTTGATTTCCTGTGATTCCTCCTTCTCAGGGAGTAGTGTATTAAAGTGACCTTCGATGATTGTTGAGCCTGTAATTTCTTTTTTCAGTGTTTGCAGTCTTTGCAGTGTTTGATTAATATATTTCCTGGGTCTCTCACTGGGTGCATAAATGTTCATTATGTTCACTGGTTCTTAGTCAACTGAGTCTTTGAGTATTATATAATGCCCCTCCTTATCTGTTGTTATGGTTTGTACTTTGATATCAATTTTGCCTAATATTAAGATTGAAATCCCTACTTATGATGAATTGCACTTTGCTTGGTTAATTTTTCTCCAGCCTGTGATTCGCTTAGCCTATTTCTGTCTGCAAACTTAAGTTATGTATGTTGTAGGATCAATGGGTTGTGTTTTTTAAGCCAGACTACTAATTTGTGTCTTTTAAAGAGCATGTTCAGTCCATTGATATTCGGTGTTGTAAAATCTATCAGTAGACTCTGTGATATCAGCACTTAGGTTCTTTGTTAGTTGTTTTCCTAATTCCTTTCATATCAGTGAATTGTGCAATGAATGTGTGGTTAACTCTTGCTTCCTCTCACCATTGAGCCTTTGGGATTGTTTCCATGTGTTGAACTCTGAGTGGAGTTGCTCTGTGTGGTGGTCTCCTATTTGTGCTCCCTGAGTGTTGTTTTTCTAACCTCTCTGGGTCCAGGGTGGGAAAGGACTTTTTTGTGTAAATCTGGGATTCTTTTCATGTGTTCTTTGAGTTTTTCCTTGTCTGGAAAGATTCTTTCTTCTCTATCTTGAGCGATAACTTGGCTGGATAGAGAATTCTTGGGTTTGTTTGCTTTCTTTTATTCTCTTTTTTTCCCTGACCCTAACCCCAACCCTAAGGTTTATTGTTTTCTTTCAACTTTTAGAAGATGTTACTTCATTCTTTCCTACTTTTCATGATGTCTGTTGTTAAGTTTGAGCATATTCTTATTTGGGTACTTTTTCTAAGTGACTGTCTTTTTCTTAAGCAGCTGTCATGATTCTCTCCTTTTGCTCAAAGTTGGTCAGTTTAATTATTATATGCCTTGGTGAATTCTTTGAATTCAGTCTATCTGATGTGCATTGTACTTCCTGAGGGCCAGCCAATTCTCATTCATTAAGTTGGAGAAGTTATCCTCTAGAAATTCCCTCTCTAATTTTGCCATTGTTTGCTGTGTTGTATTTGGTTCTGATGTCCAATTATTCTGCTTCTCTTCATAGCATCTGACATTGTGTTCAGATTTTCTTTTTTTTCTTATTATCTTATTTGACTGGCTTTCCTGTTTTTGAAGTTTGCGTGGTTATCATCAAGTACACGGGTACAATTCCTATCTTCTGTCTGTTGGTAAAGCCTTTTAATTTATTATTTGCTTTTGTTACTTTGTCCTTTACCTCTCATCTTTCTCTTTGGTGCTTGTCCTTTAATTCTTGCATTTCTCTTTGATGCATGGCCTTTATCTCCTCTATCTTTTCATCCATTACATGAAATGATTCCCTCATAATCTGTATCACTCCAACCAGCATGCTGGAGATTTGTTTTTCCTGTGGTATCTCATCTTCTACTTGTTCTCTGAATGTTGGCTAAATTCAGGACTTCCTCTGACAATATGCTAAGTTTCTTCTGATTTTGGTTGAGTTTGTTGAAGCTGATTGTTGTCTGCATGTCAATTTGGAGGAGCTTGGTGCCATTGTCGCAGGAAGTGAAAGCCCTGGACTCTCTCTTTGTGACTGGTAGGAATGCTTCTGCAAATTGCCTATAGTCAATCATTCTGTGTGTGAGTGTGTGTGGGGGTGAGGGGGTGTTAAGGCTACGTCTTTATCTCACTAGGGTTTTACTCTCTTTAGATGTCTGGAATTATCTATTTGGAGGACTTGTCTGTGGTCTCCCAGGGCTCAGCAGTGGAGCAGTTGCAAGCAGTGAATATAGTCCTGTGTCTGAGTATGCTGCAGAATGGTGAGAGAAGCCATGCTGCCACAGGAAGGGATGTTGAGCAAATGTGGGGAAAGCCCTGCTGCTGGTGGTGAAAGTGTTGGGCTGCCACAGGGAAAATCTCACTGTCACCGATGGAAGTGTTGGACAAAGGTGGAGAGGGACTTAATGTCACAGGAGGGGTGCCAGGAAATAGTAGGGAAAGCCCCACTGCCATACAATTGGGTGCCAGGCACTGGAGAAGGCAGCCACCACTACCATGGTTAGTGGTCATAAGCAGTGGCAGGAAAACTTGTCATTGCTGCAGGGGTTGGGACGAGGGCAGTGCCAGGCACTGGTTGGAAGAGCAGCTGCAGCTGTAGGTGACTGAACTTACTGTAGACAGGCTGTGAATAATGGTGGTACAAAAGACGTGAACTCAGAGGTGGAATGTGCTGTCATGTGGGGAGATGGGAGCCTTGGGAGAAAGGAGCAGCTCACAGTGGAGATTTCCATGGGTGCAGAGTCACCAGGTAGGAGTCCAGCCATGCTTTGGGGGGATTTAGTAGGGCAGCTGGCTATCTCTAAGTATGGCTATCAGGCTGAGGGGGGCAGGTGGTGGTTACAGTGTAGTCTGGTATAGCTGCAGCCAACACAGACTAGGGAATCCCTGGGAGCAAGTTGCAGATTCCCAGGACTCCAGAGCAAGGCTAGATGGGGGGAAGGTTGCCTCCCAGATGGAAGAAATACTCTGGGTTGTTGTAGGAGTCTATTCACTCACCCGAACACTCCACTCATCATCTTGGACACAGGAGTCACTGATCTCCATGGAGCTCCCAATGTGGGCTGCTTACCTGTGTGCCATCTTGCTGGGACTCCTATCTTTAGTTATTCTTAATGAGCTAGGTTGCTGACTATAATAGAAACAGAAAAGTAAAATATATGTTAGCTTGGATATTTAAGAGGTAAAAATGATTATCATTATGTTACTTTAGTTAGACTAGAGAAATTCATCAACTTGCATATGTATGTAAAAAAGAGGTGTATATATACAAGAACAAGTGAACATTGAGGAAACATTCCAGTCCAGTCCAGTCCAAGGTCATAAGTCCAATATTAGCCCATATATCTGATACCAATCTATAAAGTCCTCTTCAGACTCATGAAGCTCATGCAATAACACCAGGATAATCACAGGCCAATGGGTCCAGAGTCTTGTGTATCCAGAAGCAGTAGAAGCATCTCAGTACTGGCAAGGGTCTCTTCATGGCTCCTCCAGTTCCTAGGACTCAGGGTCCATCAGTATGCTAACATGTGTCTTGTCAGCTGTACTGTCTTTCAGGAAGTGAACAGAGAGATAGTGCCTCCACCAAGGAAGTAACACATTTCCCAGAATTCTCAGGAGAAGGTCAAACCCACACAGGTTTCTTTGGCTATCTCCAGGTTGACAGGCTAGATTCCACCTCTACACTCTTGATCCTTAAATTGACATCAGATTAAGTAACATGTCATTGATCAACAAAGAAGATCTTATTTTACTAAAGATTTTATATTTCCAGAGTGCTTTCTGTGGCATCAATTGGTGGAGGGGGAGGGGAATCAAGGTCATAATACATAGGTATTATGTATATAATTCTCTTAATGGATCTGGGCTCGAATCTCCTTATTTATGAGGCTTGTATTATTCTAAACACACTTTGAAAGATTAGATTCATATAAAACACACAAGTCTATCTCACTTGGAGTATCTTTGAATATTTTATAGACATTGTACATGATACCTTGAAGAGCTCAGAGAACAGGAAAATTCATCCATTAGAAATACTTAGTTCATTCAACAATTTCATCCATCTACCATGCTATGTTCTATGATCATGACAATTCACATGCTGTATGAAAATACAAAGTCTTAAAGATAGGCAAGTGAGTCTGGCAATATCATCTTTATTTTCAAATTTCATTTTTATAAACAAATGTTATATTCTTTTGTTTTTATGACATTTTAGGACCTACAATAGCTGCCTCTGGCCACATATTCAAAGTTGAATTGTGTCTCTTTTACATCTTAAATGAAATGCTGTGTTTTGGTCTTCCCTATGCATATCTTCACAATACTAGATAACAAAAATATAGATCCAAAAAATCTGAAAAACTGTAAATAGTAATTAAGACAAGTAGTAATACAGTTATAAGTAAATACCTTTCTGACACACCTATAATCATACATTTTGGTTAACAAGTACATTTATTTTCCTTGTTTTTCCTTTGTAGTTAAAAAATAAAACATTCCAAATAGATGAAGTTATTTAAAAGTTCAGGTCAAACGTGTTCCTCATAATCAATCCTTTCCTTTCCCTTCTTGTCATTTTACCTAAGCTTATGTGTTTGCACATTACTTTTCTTTATTAAGCACTATTTTATTTATCTTATGCCTCTCAATCGCCTAGAAATATATTACCCTCCCCACCACCTGAGGTCTGTATTAAACACATACAGGTACAACTCAGTCCACTTAAGCAGACTTTGGAATTTCTCATTACCATACTTGAAATCATTGTTGATTTGTGTGGGGAATAGTCTAAGTTTCAGAATATAGCTGTCCTATTAACAAGAAAAGAAAAGCAAAGGCCACAAATTCTAAACTTAAACAAAATTTCCCTGAGCCAAAGTGAATCCTAAAATATGTGTGTCCTCCTTCTCTGCCCTTAAGAGATAAAGAAACCATATCTAAAAGAAGAAAAGATTTGCCCAAAGTCAGTTTCATATTTCAACAAGATCAGGTATTGTTATTATCTGCTGTGTTTATTATTATGCAATAACTGCTCAGTATTAGTGTGCTAACTATAGACATATAGTAGGCATGAATATACAAATAATTTATTGAAATATATAACCAGGAAAATTTCATCCTATGTGCCCAAGATAGTACAGAATAAAAGAAACTGCTATTTATTTTTAATGCAATGTTATTGCTATTAACTTTTTGAAAGTAATATCTTTTTACTTAGGATTTCCTTGCTGAGCATATTAATGCTCTAGGTATCAATGAGCATTTGTTATTTGATTGCATTGACTGAATATAGAATTTAGCTACAGAGTATAGCAGATGCTGTTGGTGATTAGCCCATGTTTCTATTATCTAGCCAATGTATACATCTCCAGCTGCAGCAACTCCACCCTTCCCCAGAGGCTTAATCATAGCAGATGGAACCTTTCCTTAGGGATGATGACTGAGAAGCAGTGCCTTCTCTCTCCTGGGTGACCTCTACTAAATTACTGACTCATGTAAGGGTAGCAGACTGGTAGCCTTGTTTCCCAGAAAAAATAATACCTGTAGTGTAATGCACACTTCAGAATACTTCAGAGGATCATGCTTATTCTAGATTTTTACTATAGGCAAACCTTTAACTACTTTGCCCCCATGTTATTTTCTTCATCCACTCTTGTATTTTGAGAACTCTCCTAAAAATTCATCTGTTTAAGAATCCCTATTTTAGAATCTCTGTTTCAAACTCAAGTATTAAATCACTCAGATAGTAATAACTAATATAAACCCTTAGCTAGTGAAAGTTAATTTTTGGTGTATCAAAGGTAATTCTAACATCTTTTGTCAAGTATCTTATAATTCATGACCTGAACATGTAAAGTCACCTTATCTTGTACTCCAAGGGTTTTTGGAAGTATATCACTATGCCTTCCAGTTGAGGTCTTTCTGAATGGCATTAAATTTTCAACTTTTCCTTTGTTGGTAAAGTGTGTAACTATTTGCATAATCCAGGAACTCAAAAGCAATTCTAACAACAAACAAACAAACTTGGTTTGCCTAGAGTTAATCAATCCATCCATACTAATGATTCAACAGAAATATATATATATATATGTCCATTTCTAGCTACAATATTTATCTAACTCAATGTGTACCGTGCTATACAAGAAATTTGAAGTTTCACCCTATCACAACCCACATTGTTGGTGTAAATGGTGTTTAGTCTCTTAGCAGTTTAATATCTACAAGTCAACATTTCATGTGTTGCAGTGTGTAGCCTGCCTACACTTGTATAATATTCTTTCCTTGACAGTGCTTGAAATTCAACACCTTTGGCTAAATTAATGGCACAACCAATAGAATTATTGTGTATTCCAGGAAGATAATTGATAATGTTCTCTAAACATAAAATGACAATGATGTATCTAACATGAACCAGAGACATACATAAACTCTAGATATATGAATGGATTTTTGGATCATACTTAATTCTAGCCTAATCAAAGAGCAATTAGTCCTTATGACGTGGGCCAGCCTGATACTCGTCCTCATGAAAATATCATTGAAGATATGGGTTCTATAACAAAGTGTAGCAAATACATTGATGGTGCTTGGCTATTAGAAAAAATAGTGTCTGGGGTCTTAAAGGTTGTTCTTAAAACAAACAGCCAGGTAAGTGGGGCTTCAACTCCTCAGGAAGAAGAAGCACATTAGACTGGGTCATCCAAGGAAGATGGATTATAAAATCCAAATCAGAAGGAGGGAATGATATTAAAACTTAAAACATGAACATCTGGTTTGAAAAAAGCAAGAGCATTTGATCCATTTTCTCATTCCACACATGGATTAAGCTTCCAGTTACTCCTCTCTGATCATAGACCAGGAATGTGAATAGCCTTGCTATCATCTAGACTGCATTGGTTATTTTGTTTTGCTTTGCTTTTTGATATTTTGTTTTCAATTATTTTCTTCATATGAAGTCTAGGATGGGTAGAGTTATAGAGACAGTTATGGAGACTGCATGGATGGTTTCTTGGGATGTCAGGGGATGTTAAAGGAAGATGGGGAGCTGATCACAATGAGTATAAGATAAAAGTAAATGTTTTAAAATTTCTTGTAGAAATGATTGTACAACTCTATTATGTTTGAGCCATGGATTATATATGAAATATATTCCTATGAAACTCTTAAAAAATCTCAATATATATCAGTCATAGATTTCCAACCACCCCTTTCTATATCACCATGTAAAAAGCACAGAAATCTCATTCCATTGAGTAGATTCAGATTCATAGCAACCCCATCTGACAGGGTAGAACAGCCCTTCAATGTCGGCAAAACTGTAAATCTTATACAGGAGTAGAAATCCTCATTTTTCTCCATGGAGCTGCTGGTAGTTTCAAACCACTAGCTTTGAGGCTAGCAGCCCAACATATAACCTAGTGTGCCACCAAGTTTCCTAAGCACAGTATTACTTCTGTTTTTAAGTTTTTGTTGCTACTTCTTTTTTGGGGGGGATGGGTATCACTGCAATCTGGTGGGAGTAGACCACCCAAGCTTGCTTCTGGACAGCTGCTGCTGGATTTGAATTGCCAACCCAGTGGGCCGCAGTCCTGCACACAAGCACTATGCCACTGGGGCTTAACCCTTACAGTATTATTTCTGTTAAAAGGAGTTATAATAACTATATCATTAGAAATTTTGAATTATTTTGTTGCTTAACTACTTATCTCTTAGACTACATTCCTTCTTCTATGTTCAACTTAGAAGATATTAAGGTACAAATCAAAGTCAATGTCATTGAGTTACTTTGGGTTCATAACAGAGTTCTCCGGCTTTTGCTTCAGAACAATCTACCACCTAACTAGTCCTTCTTGCCTGGCAAGTGCTGCTGTTAGATTCTAACCCACAGTGAGCACATGCACGAAAGAATGAAACACTGCCAGGTCCTGCGTCATCATTGCTAGCTCCTGTGCTTTAACTCATTGTTACAGCCACTCTGTCAATCCATATCATTGAAAGCTTCCCTCTTATTGACTGCCCTTATTTTACTAAACATGATGTCCTTGTCCAGAGACTAGCTTCTCTTAAAAGCTCGTCCTAAGTACATAAGACCAAGTTTTGCCGGGTAATTTAGCCATACTTCTTCAGGATATATTTGACTGTTCTTTTATATAGAATCCAACTTCTCTGATTATTTGCTCAGCATATAGATCAAATAAGTATGGTGGGGGGCTGAGCCCTGGTGGCATAAGTGGTTGAGTGCGGGACTGCAGCCCGTGGGCTTGGCAGTTCAAATCCAGCGGCGGCTATCAGAAGCAGCACTGGGTAGCGCCCACTGCCACCCGAGGCAGTGATGCCCGCAAAAAAAAATAATAAAAATAAGTATGGTATGAGGTTACAACCCTGAAACATACTTTTACTTTATTCTAAGCCATGCACTATTCCATTCCCTTGTCTTTTTTACACAACTGTCTCTTGATCCATGTACAAGTTCCACATAAGCACAATGAAATGTACTGAATTTGACATTCTTCTCAAAGTTATTCATAATTTGTTATGATGCACAAATTCTTGGCAATTGTATAATTTCTTTTTATATGTTGTGTAATATATATCATAGTATTTTGTGGGGAGGATCTCAACAAAGCCACTATAAAACTTCAGTGGAATATATGTTGTGAATGCCCCTATAAAACTATCTCCATTATTTCTTACCTTAGTCAAGAAGAGCAAGTGGACTATGTGGCTATCACCCCTGCAGTGTTACTTGGGTGGGATCTTGTTTCACTCACAGAAAGCAGTAGGGCATATGTTGCTAGCACCAATTTCACTCTACTCCAATGAGTGAAATTAAAAATAAAAAATAAAAAAATATATTTTTGTATGTTTTAATAAATAAAATCCAGGAGAGGTAAATATGTAGACATAGTAACTGGGCTAGGGATTTCTTGAGGGTATAGCAGGGGACATGGGGGGTAGGGGTGGGGAATGGGGAACTAATATCAATGAGTATAAGAAAGAAGGACTGAGCCCCAGTGGCATAGTGATTGAGTGCGGGACTGCGGCCCACTATCTTGGCAGTTCAAATCCAGCAGCGGCAAGACTGGGTAGCTCACACAACTACCAGAGGGCAGTGATGCCCATAACAAAAAAAAAGAAAGAAGAAAATATTCAAAAAGGGATTATATTAATGATTGGAAACCCCTCTTGATATGACTTAAGTATTAAACTGTATCCCATGTGAATTATTTTCTAATAAATTTAACTTAATAAAAACTAATTTGAGGTGTGTCAGACCCTGAGACAAGATCTCTACACATAATTTCTAAAGAAAGACTTACAACCTTCAATAGCAATGATAGCAATGATGTGTGTGTTGGCGAGGATAAATATTCATGTGGAAAAAGATGCAATGTATTTTGGTATATTAATAGCTGACCTGATCTGCAGGTAGGAGAAAATAAGAAATGTATAAAAAATAAGAAATAGTGATTTATGCTATGCAATTGAAAGTTGATGATCTGAAAAATAATTTAATTCTCTGCTCAGCTTTTCTTCCATTCTGTGTAATAGGATTTTAATTTATTCTTGCTACTAAGTATCTAAATGGCAATGCAAATAAAGATATCAGTTAACCTATCACTAAATCATTATTAGAAACATCCAAGAAAATGTGATATAAATAAAGACACAGTTTAAACTAACATGCTACAATTTTATCTAATTAATTGACTATTTCTTAAACTATTCTCGATGGTAAGGATTGATGCTATCAGGCAGGAATATACTGTGGGGATATTCGATCCCTTTGGCCATAAAATAAGCTCAAAGATTATGTGAAATCCTGAGATGCTAAATTTTTACAAGTTCTGCAGTGACAGTTAATAAGCCTCCCATAGTTTCCTAGTAACTTTTGGGAACTTCAGAGTAGAGGACAAGAAAAAGCTTCAGAAAGAATCCGGAAAGTCCCCTAGCTCTCTCGCACAGGGTCTTCCTCAAATGCATTTGTCATGGGAGGTGTTTCACTTAAACTATTGTAAAGGCCTGCAGAACAAGATGAAGAAATGCTTGCGCCCAATAAAGGATATTCAGTTGCCATCAGTTCAATTCCAACCCATCTGCTGCACTCGAGATGGCTTCCAGAGCTGAGACTTTTCTCTTGGAAACAAACTTTGAGACACCTGTATATCAGTGGACTTGAAGCTCCAGTCTTCTTTTTAAATTTTTCTTAAATACTTTTTTTTTTTTTCCCCCGTTCAGCTGTGACTCCAGACAGGATCCAAAGAGGAGTTCGACCGCCCTCGTCTCTGGGTTTTATGGAGCCTTGCTTTATTTACCCTTCTGTGTTAGCCTCTTAAAGTACCGCAGCAACCTTAAAAGGGCACAAGAAAGGGCATCTTAAATACTTTTATTGGGAGCTCTGACATCTCTTATCACAATACATACGTATATAAAGTATGTCAAGCACATTTGCGCATATGCTGCCATCCTTATTTCTTAAACATTCTCTTCCACTTGAGCCCCTGATACCAGCTTCCCACTTCTGCCCCTTCTTTCCCTGGGCCTCCCTCCCTCCTGAACCCTTGATAAGTTACAGATTATTATTTTCACATTTTACATTGTCCTCCATCACTCCTCACCTACTTTTTGTTGTTCAATCCTGATGATCAATTTCTCCTTTCTCCCTCCACCCTCACCTCATCTTCCCGATATCTCTGCTCTCCTTTTTGGCCCAGAGGGGTTCATCTACCCTGGATTCCCAGTGTTGCAGGCTCTTGTCTGTAGAAGTGTGCATGCTCTGATCTAATCTGATATTGAAGTCATGATAGTGAGGGGAAGTAAGCACTAAAGAACTAGAGAAAAGTTTTGTTTTATCAGTGCTCTACTGTACCCCAATTAGATCATCTCTTCCCTGTGACCCCTGTGAGGGGTGCGCAATAGTCTACAGAAGGGCCTTGGGTTTCCTCTCCATGCTTCTCCAACCCCCCAGCCCCCCTTCACATTGGGCATGATTTTGTTCTGGGTCGTAGATGCCTGATATCTGATCCCACCGACACCTCATGATCACACAGGCTACCACCAGCCTGCTTAGCAGAGTGCATACATGTTTGTGCCAACCAGTCACTCCCTTTCACATCCAAGGCCTACCTATTATACAATGGGATTTTTGTTGCAAAACACAAGTGTCAGGAATTCAAAGAATGCTCCAAATCCATGGTTCCAACAATGGCAGCCAAACACTAAAGTTGTATCAGAAGATCAGAAGTGCTTACTAGGCAGAAATTAAATAACTACCAGGAGAATGAAACTGAAACTGAGAAAGGTCAAGAGTATGAAGAAAGACCCTGCTGTGGCTGGCAAAGGAATGCCAGGACTCCCGAAGCAAAGACGGAGGCAGCAACGTTTACAGACACAGAACCCTCTGGGTATCTAGGTCCCACACTAAGCCCATGGTAATTAGAGCCCATACTCAATCGATGGGACAGTGTTATAAGAAAGCAAAAATGGGGCTGAGCCCTGGTGGCGTAGTGGTTGTGTGAGGGACTGCGGCCCACTGGGATGGAGGTTCAATTCCAGTTCACAGGAGCAAAGGATGGGTCTCCTACTCCCACCATCAGAGGGCAGTGATGCCCAAAAAACTGAAAAATAAAAAAATAAAATAAAAAAAGAAAGAAAGCAAAAATGACTCATGGTGTTCTAAAGAAATACCCCAAACCCTGTTGCCATTGAGTCCATTTCAACTCATAACAACCCTATATATCGTTTCCCAGGTTGTACTCTCTTTTTGTGGCTGTAATCTTTATACAATGATTCTTATATTTCTTCCATGGATACTGACTTTGAAGTTAGCAGTCCAATCTTACCAGAAAAAAAAAAAAAGCATTAGGGTTTCTTTCCCATGAAATAAGCCACATACACACAAACACACACCAAAATTAACTGATTTTATATATGGTGTTTATTGGATATATTTGTCTATTCAACAAATGGAACAGGAGAACTCAGATGCCATGCATCACATCTTAAAATAATTTAACATAAAATAGAACATAGGCATAAATATTAAATATTAATATTAAAGGTAAAACTTTAAAACAGAAGAATATGTAACAGAAAACCTAGTAGGATTGATTAAACATTTTTAGACCCAACACAAAAGCATTATCCATCCAAAAGATAAAAATGTCGAGGCAAGTTATCCAATCCTAACACTTGTTTTTCAAAATGCAATGTTAAAGTAGTGATAAACCAAACCGCAAAATTAAAAGTACATGTATCCAAATAAAATTCAAATCTTTGAAAAATAAACAAGCAAAATAAAAAACTAAAAAACTTAGAATGGAGACCGAAAGACCATTAATTGACAATTCAATGTCCCCTTTTAGAAGGATCACAAGCACTTGATGAGTCAGTCAGGATGTGGTATAGCACCGACAAAACACACAACTTTCCTCTAGCTCTTTAATGCTTCCTTTTTACCACGATCATGACCCCAATTCTACCTTACAAATCCAGCTACACCAGAGCATGTACACTGGTACAGATAAAAGCTGGAAGCACAGGGAGTCCAGGATAGATAAACCCCTTAGGATCAATAGTGAGAAGAATGATATCAGGAAAGTTGGTGAAGATGGGGGGAGAAAAGGGAACCAGTCACAATTATCAATTTATAACACCCCCAGAGGAATGAGAAACAGAAAAGAGGGTGAAGGGAGTTAGAAGTCGGTGTAAGACATGAAAAAAATTTTATAAATTGTCAAGGGTTCATGAGGGTGGAAGTGTTGGAGGAAGGAATCACAAAATATGAGGACCTGATTTCAAGGGCTCAAGTAGAAAGAAAATATTCTGAAAATGATGATGGCAGCATATGCAAAATTGTGCTTGACACAATGAATGTATGTATGGATTGTGATAAGAACTGTAAGAGTCCCCAGTAAAATGATTTAAAAATGAATAGATAAAACAGTATTTGCTTTATGATAGCTGCAAAGACAGATAAACTACAGAAACACCTATGAGTGGAATAGTGAAAAACCCGGGTTTATGAACCCTGGCAAAAAAGTTTAGATACATTATCTACAAATAACAAACTATGAATTTTTGACATTACAGGGATATATGTCCTGACAGAAGTGGGGACTGGAATATACTGGTTTGTGGCAGCTTCTGTGAGGCTATTGAAGTGGGTGCTGAACCTCCCCTGACCTCCCCAGGGTTCCAAATACTCAAAGTGTTCAAAGATTCACACATTCGCCTATAGACTTGGATTGCATGGACATTTTCCTTTTTATTTATAAGTAAACTGAAAATTTTAATATAAATGTAGTGATTCCTTCACTAAGTTGATGGAACAGGATAGAAAGGCAAAGTCTATACATTGCTGCTCTTCATATATGATTATCACCAGTAGTCTGGGGCTAACAGAGTAGGTAAGAGACTTTAAAAATGGTTTCTCATTTTTTTTCAAGCCTGTGTAATGGTATACAAAGAGATCTAGATATATACTCTGCATTCTGCTTTCTATGGGTGAAGCAAGAGCCCATTCAAATAGAAATATAAAGGTGGCTTTCAACTATTCCTGCTGCTCTTTGTGAAGAAGGTGAGACAACATGGAAATAGCATTAAAGGGCATCTGCTACATATTCCCCTGAAGTGTTACATAGCTCAGGTGGAATCCTGCCAAAAAAAATGTTTTACAAGGAAGCCAGATGTGTACTCACCCACATTTCTCTGTGGCTGGTGAGAGTCAGTAGCCACTCTGACAGAAACACATGACAGTCTGCTTCCATAAAGATTTACAGCCTTGAAAATCTTATAAAGCAATAATTTTCTGTCTTTTCCAACTCTTTCAGTCATAATTAATTAAACGTCATTAAGTATTTTTGTTTGGTACAAATGCTATACATACACATATGTAACTACACATAAATATTTTGGTAGCTGTTGAAAATTTAACATGTCACTGTGGCAGTCACCTAATCCGGTGTTAATTTGAGGATTAAGAGTGTAGAGGTGGACTCTAGCCTGTCAATCTGGAGATAGCCAATGAGACCTGTGTGGGCGTGGCTTGCTCCTGAGAATTCTGGGAAACTCCCCCTTGAAGGTGAGAGATTCTCTCTATTCACTCTCTTAGAGACACTTAACTAACAAGTATGATTTCCTGTGAGATAGCTCTGAGGAGAAGCCACATAGAGCTCCCCTTGTGCCCTGAACCAAACAAGCCAAATGGATTCAATCAGATCTCTGAAGCTGGAGGAGCCATTTGGAGACCCCTACCAGCACTGAGATATTTACAACACCATTAGATTTAAAGGCATGCTACCCATCTGGATTGTGATCATCCGGAATCGTTGCATGTGTTTCATGAGTCTAACGAAGACTTTATAGACTGGTATAGGGCATATTGATCAATATCAGATTTATGACCTTGGACCTGTTTGAGTTGGAATACTTTTCGTAATGTACGATTTCTCTTGTATATCAACCTCTCCTTCATATACATATGCATACTCATGAGTTTGTTTCTCTAGTCTACCTGAACTAATACAGTCATACTCAACGCGATTGAGTCGATACTAATTCTGACTCAGTGATTCCGACGGGGCAGACCTGTCCCTGTGGGTTTCTGAGACTGCAACTCTTTAGAAGAGTGGAAAACCCTGTCTTTCTTCTAAGAAGCATTTGATGGTTTCGAACTATTGAACTTGTGAAACACAGTGCAACTTGTAAACACTATAAAACTATGCCACCGTGACTTCTAACATTTGACATGATATTTACTTAAAATGCCTTTTTTTCCTTGTATATCTTAGTTGCATAATTTTTCTTTGTTTATATTTAAGCCATTACAGTATCTTGAGTCTGCTTTTTGTATATGGGGTGAAATGTTGTGTATTAGTAGACTAGAGAAACAAATTCATAAGCATGCATATATATGTAAGTGTTTTACATAACAGGTAAATGTATATTAGCAAAGTATCCCAATTAAGTCCAGTCCAAGCCCATAGTCTCAATATCAACCCATATGTTCAATACCAATCTACAAATTGCTCTTCAGGCTCAAGAAACACATGCTATGACACCAAATTCAGTACCATCACAGGTCAGTGGGTAGAAAGTCTTTGGATCCAGTGGCAGTATAAACATCTCAGTGCTGGGAAGGGTCTCCACATGGCTTCTCCAGCTAAGGACACTAGGTTAGTTCCAACTGTCTTGTCATTATAGTGTCTTCCAGGGAATGAGTCAAGAGAAGTGTCTTCTGCCTCGAAGGAGGAAAACTAGATTTCCCAGAATTCTCAGGAGGTCATGGCTACAAAAAGACCTCCTTGGCTATAATTAGATTGACAGACTAAAGTCCACCCCTTCGCTTGGTAATCCTCTCAAATTAACAACAGATTGTTAATTTGCACAACCATGGATCTTTTTTTCATTCATTTTCAGGTGGAGATCCAAATTCCCATCCCACGCCCCCCCCCCAACAAAACCCATCATTTGTTGAAAAACTCTCCTCCATTTAATATGTCTTTAACATTTATATAAAATCAGGAATCTCTAGGTGCTTAGTTGTATTTCTGGATTACATGTTCTGATCTTTTGATCTACATGTTTTGATTTCCAAGGCTTTGGGGGTCCAAGAATAGTAACAATTGTGAGGACAGAGTAGGACAGGTCAATGTTTCCTTCTGTCATGTATGAGATTCCTAAGGTCAGAGCGGACTCTATGGCACCGAATAACAACACAGAAGTTTTGATATCAAAAATACAATTTCTTCAACTCTATTTTTTGTAGTATTTTGTTTATTCTGAATTTCTTTCCATATGAAGTTGGCAATTAGTGTTTACATTTCTTGGAGGAATTTTGTTGTAATTTGGAAAGGAATGGCTTTGAATTTATAGGAAGCTTTTGGTAATAGTGATATTTTTCCTATATTAAATATTCCTATATGTGAACATGGGCCATACTTTCATTGAAGTAAGTCACTTTTGGTTTATTTTGTATGTACTTTACAATTTTCTTCAAATAAGTGGTTTGTTTCTCTGGTTAGGCTTATTTCTAAATATTTTAATCTTTTGAGTGTTTATTAAAATGGTATTATTCTTTCATTTACTTTTGAGGTCCTCTTCATTAATGTACAAGGTTCTGATAGATTTTTCTATATTGATGTTATTTTAATTTCATTTTAGAGATTTATTTAGTGAGTCTTTGTCAACTCATGTCACCTACAGATAGAATTTTGCTTCTTATTTGACAATTGAGTGGCTTTAATATATTTTTCATGTCTCCTAAGTCTGGATGAGACTTCTGAGACTATATAAAATAAACTTCATGATAAAGGACAACCTTGTCTGTTTCCAATTCAGAGCTTGAATTCTTTCAATTACTCTCCAGTGATTGAAAAACCAACAGCTGGTTTTGCATTTATGAAATTTATTATTCTGAGGAGTTTTCTACTTATTTCCCATGTATTTTACTGAGTTTTTAAAGATTAAAGAAGATTTTTATCAAATGTCCTTCTTTATTGATTTTATAATCTTATGATTTTTTTTGTTTTACTTAAAGAGTAGTTAACATTAACTGCTTTTCCAATATTCAACCATCATTGCATACCAAGGAAGGATTCCACTTGATCATAATGCATTCTCTTTTTAATGTTTTGTTGAATTCTCTTAGCTGGAATTTTGCTGAACATTTTGGGATCTGTGGATCCCACTAGGGGTGTTGATCTATCGTGTTCTACTCTGGTGATGTATTTGCTTAGTTTTGGTATCAGAATTATACTTTCTTTATAAAATGAGTTTGGTAGTGAAATATTTTGTGTAGAATTTGTATTCACTCTATTCTAAATGTTTGATATAATTTCTCAGTAAAACCATCTGGTCTGAGAGTTTTTGATGTAGCAAGTTTTTTAATGACCAGATCGATTTCTTCTTTTGTTGGATCTGTTAAGGTTTTCTACATAGATCTGTGTTAATTTTTGGTAGACAGTATATTTATAGAAATTTGTACATTACCTCTAACTTTTCATCTGTTTTGGAATACAGTTTTTCCATAATATCTCTTTATGTCAATTGATTCTGTGGTAATGTCATCGACCATTTCATTTCTTATTCATAATATTTGCTTTTTCTATTTTTTTCATTGTTAGATCTGTCAGTGGTTTATCAATTTTGTTAATCCTTTCATATAATAAATTTCTTATCTAGTTCATTTTCTTTCTCTAAATAAAATTTTCCATTTATTCTACTCCAGCATTTATTCATCTCATAACTGACAATTTATTTTTCAAGTCTTATTCTAATAATAGATGTTGTACTGAGATGTTTATTTTAGCTTTTTCCTCCTTTTTGATGCATTTACCTATCGCTATAAATTGTTCTAAAAATTGATTTTACTCTTTTCTTTCATAGTGGAATTTACTTTGACGTCTATTGTACCAGGAATTGATATAGCTAATCCTGCTTTTTCTTACTGCAATTATCTTATTTTATATTTTTTAATCCTTTCAATTTTTAATTCTTTTTTCTTTTACATTTGAAGTGTGATTTTTGTAAGCAGAATACTAAAGACTTGTGTGTTCTTTTATATTCTATTACTCTGTGTCTCATAACTGGTAAATTAAATTTATTTCTTTTCAATGTTATTATTGTTTAGTATGTTTTTGCTGTCATTCTGTTATTACATTATTTGTTCATCATAATTTTATGTGCTCCTTTCATTTCTTGTTGATTTGCTCTTGGTTTTTTTTGTTGCTATTTTATCTTACATTACCTAGGATTTCATGACTTCCAACTTATATACTTTGTTGAGGTTTTAGCATTTTTAGGGTAATTTTTATTGTCATCTTTCCAAATTTGTTGCCTTTTCCAAACTACTCAGTCTATTCTCAGTTTGAGTGTTCAATTTCTGCTCTAATTTCTACTCTGTTCCCTCTAGTGGTTCATTGTTTTCTACATTTTAGAATGTTATCTGTGTTTGCTTATATATCTCATCATGTGATTTTGTTTTACTTTATGACTCCCGAAGTAGGAATAATTGTTGATAATTATGTCATATGATTTTATGTTGCTGTCTATTGTTTTGGTTCTCTGTCCAATAAACTCCCTTTAGTAATTTTTTATATGATTGGTCTTGTTTGTAATAATTCCTTTCATTATTCCTCATCTGAAAATATTTTTATCTCTGTCTCATATTTGAAGGATAATTTTGCTGGATATAAGATTCTTAGTTGGCAGGTTTTTCTTTCAAATATTTGTATATGTTGAGCCTTCACAGATTCCATGGAAAAATTTGAAGTTACCCTTAACAATTCTTCTTCATAAGTGACAATTCTTTTTCTAATAGTTGATGTGAGAAAGTTTCATTATGATTTATAGAATTCATTTTCTTTTTTGGGTAAATTCTGTTTGGAGTTCCTTGGGCTTTTTGAATGATTATTTTCTAGTTTGTGATGTTAGGGACATTCTTATCTCATATGCCTGGACTATTTCCTCTATGATTAACTTTCTTATTTCTTGTTTTGAATATTTATCAAATATAAGTTGCTCCTTTTGATAATGTCTAATAGAATTCTTTGATTTTCTTTAGCTTTTGTGGTCTTTTCAATAGTTTGATCTTTTACTTTGGTCTAGAGATTTGTCTTGAAATCACTAATGTATATTTCCATTGATTCAATTCTTCTGTTTTAATTTTTCAAAGTGTTTTCCAGTTCTAATATGTTGGGGTTTTCTATTAATATTTCTTTTTGTAGTTGTTTAATTGCTTTGAATTTTTTTCATTGATTCTGTCAGATTATTTTTATCATTCTTTCCCAAATTCTTCTATATTCTCTTCTGATTCTTCTATACATCTGTTACAATATTAAGAATACAATTTTGCTTGTCAATAGTACCTATTCTCAAAAAATAAATAAATAAAAAATAGTTCCTATTCTCAATTATGTCCGTAGCCTCGATTCTCTGGTTTTTGGCCTCTCAGTCCATTGGTCCCTTGTTCTCTATTCTTCTCAGTTAGGTCTTACAAAGATAATTTAGCGTCACCTAAAACTACTCTTTTGGGCTGCTAACTAACTGTCAGGCCAAGTTGGGTCCACTAGCCCCTCCTTGAGAAAAAGTGAGGACTTCCCAGTATCAAAGAGTTACAGTCTTGGAAACCCACAGGGAAAGTTCTACCTCAGAGGCAGAACGTTTCTTTTCTTTTTTCTGGCGACTTTGCTTTACTTGTTCCACTCAAATGCTGATTAGAAACTCAAATGTTATCTCTTGATTCTGATGCTGCAGCTCCATCAGAACTCTTCTCCATCACGCTGAGACCACAGTTCTGTCTCCTAAATGAAAGTGATCCAGCACAACCTCTTAGCTTTCAAAGGTACTGAAAACCTGCCTCTCTCTTGATGATTATGTTCTTCCGTTCCTGCATCTAGGATGATGCATTAAATGCTCAGTGTAATAGCAAAACTGGCCACTCCTTAAATTAAAATAACACACACCTTATTTGCATTTTTCCATCAGTGGTAGTCAGAAAGACTGTAAGAAGAATTATAGCCATTAATCCAGTACACTGCATTGATTTTAACCTATTTAAATCATGAAAGCTGGCTAAATGTACATTTAAAAAATCTAAAATATTTTGGGATCAGCTAAAAATTCTTGAATAGATGAACACTCTTGTCTTCATCTTGAAATTTTAAATCTGCAGTGATTTCAAAATTGCATTAGTACAAAAACTGATAAATCCATCAAGAGACTTTGATATTGAATGCTGTTTCTCACTGGCCAGACCCTAAAACTCTCTTTATAAGGGAAAATGAAAGTAACTAGAGATTTTATTATTTCCATAGAAAATAAGTTATGGTAATTGAGGGTAATTAAAGTGCTAAATTATCCTTTAACTAAGAGAATGTAGTGAACATGTTCATTAATTACATATCCTTATATTTGTCCCAGGGAAAATAGAGTACATATATTTATAAAGAATGTAACCATTATCCACTTTTAATCATGAAATGATGAAGTTCTATTTATTGCTATTTATAGAATATTGCATTTTAGTGAAATCTAGGGTTATGGATATTTATGAGAACATTTCATTATTTGTAATATATATATATATATATGTGTGTGTGTGTGTGTGTGTGTGTGTGTAGGGAGAATTAGATATATATCCAAATGAGAAAGTCTTTTTATTTCAGTTAGTTCATCTTTAGAATGACCTTCTTCTCTCCAAGGTCTTTCTAATTATAAAATAGAGAAATTCTATAGTGATCCTGTGGTACCTCAGTGGATTTCACTTAATGAACTTTGAAAAGATCTAATTAAAAAGCAGATAATTAGAATCATTTCCTTCTAAATTCCCCACGATCAAATTCCATCTGACAATACTAAAACTGGTTCAGCATAATGACTTATTGGTAATAACATTATCCTAATGTTTTGTATGAATAAAAACATCATATTTTACTCTTCTTAAAAGTTTTGTAGTCTTCTCCCTACACATTTTGCATCTAATCTGACAGAAAAAATAAGAGCAGTGATATATTCAGATACCTTAACTCGTTGCCACTGAGTCCAGGACAGTCCTTAGTGAGCTTGTAGGAAGGAAAAAGGAGCCTCGTGAGTTTCCGTGACTTTGATTGTTCATGAGAGTAGAAATCCCCCTCTTCCTCTTGTAGGGTCTGATGGTTTCAAACTGCTAACCATTGGGATTACAGCACAGCACAGAAACACTATGCCACCAAGGATCCTTCATAGATGTCACTTAATAGAGGCTATAACATCACTTTGCCTGCACTTCCATTCTCAGTATGCTCTACTTAGGGCACACATGAATTTATGTCTGGGTTAATTTTTTAGAAGAATCAATTTGGGATATACAAAATTCCCCTATGTTGAAGAAATTATTGTGAATGTAAATTCTAATAGTACATTGAAAGACATAATCCAATTTAAAGCAGGAAGTAGGGGTCCTCTTCCAATTTTTATTTGTAAAATTAGATTCCAAACTTAAACATCTCTCAATATTTCAGAAAATAGTGCACACACATGCGTGTATATATATATACATATATATATATATGGTACATACTCTGTCACACAAAAATTAAGTTGATTCTGGCTCATGGAGTCTCATATGTGTCAAAGTAAAACAATGTCCTATAAGGTATTTGATAATTAATATTTTGGGAAGCAAATGATCTGATTTTTTTCCAAGGGATCTCTATGTAGGCTTGAACCTCCAACCTTCCATTAGCAGGTAGGGTTTAACTTCACATCATCTATATATTATATCTATTTATATGTGTGTATATGTGTGTGTGTCTCTATATATTTCCATACCTCCACATTAAGGTCAACGTTTGCTGTCGTTATGTGTACATATACATGCCATCGAATTGATTTTTAATGACTTTATGAGACAGAATAGAACTACACCGCAGTGATTTCTAAATTAAAACTTTATGAACAGAACCCCTCATAGCACTGCTAACCAAAAGGGAAGTGGCTCAAAGCTGCCAACTGCTCTGGGAAAGAAATAGGCTGTCTGCTCTTTGAAAGATTTACAGGCTCAGAAACCCTGCAGTGCAGATTCTACTCCATCCCAGTTAGTGGGATTTGACTCAATGGCAGAGAATATGGTTTTGGTTTCATCTTTACCAAAGTAGATTGCCATATCCTTACTTTGCAAATCTTATGGCTAGATTCAAATAGCCACCATTTTTGTTTGTTCAGTTGCTGAGCACTTAATAATTGTGTCACTAGGACTCTAATGTAGAAAATATATGGATAATTTTGTTTTAAAAATTTCTCACAACTTTATTATCCATATATATAGTATATTACAACTATAGTATAACACATTAAAATAACAATAATAATATCACCCAAAACCAAACCAAACATATTACCAGTAAGTGAATTCTCGCAATAACCCTATGTACTTTTTCTGAAATTGTAAATCTTCACAGAAACAGATACCTCAACTGTCTCCTTTAGCATGACTGCTGGGTTTGAAATAGCAACCTTGTGATTAATAGCCTAATCCTTACTCTGAAGCACATATAAGACCCCAATTTATATTATATATATTGAATCTTGGAGGAGCAAATGCTTAGGGATTCAGATGGAAGGATGGAAAACATATATCAATCAAATGACAACAAAAGAGAACAGGAGTAGTGATATAGCACTCTGATAAAATAAACGTTAAGGTTAACTGTAGTATAAGAGAAAAAGAAAGACATCATATAATGAGGGGTCAATCTATCAATATGTTTGTTGTTAGGCACCATTGAGTTGGCCTACCCATAGTGACCCTAAGCACAAGAGAATGAAGTACTCCCTTTGTTAGGCAGGGATCTCTCGAGAAACAAAACCAGGAATATATATATATATATATATATATATATATATTCTGGTGTATATATATATATATATATCACAAAAAGATAACAGCTAATTAGTCCACACAGCAGTACAAAGGGCTCAGTACTCATTTTTATGGAATAGTTAATATACTGGAAGATCTTCCAATCAACTAGGGCTTTCACATTCAAGGTCAAGGAAGCAGATAGCTGAGTCTTCCCTTGGAAAATGATGGCAGTGGCTGCCCACAGGCATCAAAAAGCAGCAGGTCATAAACAGTCAGCAGCTCAAGCACTTAATGAAGACAGCTTGGATATCATATCAAACTCATTCAATGCAAGATGACAAGATCCACAAGCCTCAATCCCAAGCGATGTACATTTCAGCAGTGTAACAAAGCATGTCTCAAAGGAACTTCTAGTTTTAGTGACATTATCCACAAGTTGGCTGTCCCACAGTAGGGTAGCTCACAAGTTGAGGCAGAGAACTAGCTAAAACAGTCACACCGATCTGACCATCAGAGAGCAAGAGAGTGAGGAGTGGGCCTTGCAGAACTATTTATCTCTTTGCCCTCCAATCACATTGTGACTTGATTAATCCCACATGTTTCTATTGGCCAGCTTGACACAAGAAATTTACCTATCACCCTACCTGATCTTGCAGTATCCTGACAACCATTGATATTCTTGAGCCTATAATTGCAGCCAGGGTGTTGGTCCCGCTGCTTCAGAGGATTCCCCTCCTTTGATGCCCATCTACTTTAACAGACATGACGTCTTTCAAAGGCATGCGAGGCCACAGAAAATACCATGGGTTCAGTCAGGCATGAGTTCTAAAAGTAGCATCTCCGCTATCCAATACTCAAAAGAGATCTCATGCAGCACATTTATCTAAGACAACTCATCCTTTCAACAATTGACTGCTGCTTTTATGAGCATTGGTTATTATTCCAAATGAGATAAAACCCATGACAACTTCAACCTTTTCCGCATTTCTCATGCTTTCACCTATTTACCCAGTTCTAAATATTTGGGTCATCTTTACAATGAGAATAATCTATACTGTCCCTTTCAGTCAATTGGCTAAGTATCTGCCTTCTCAATGTCCTAGCATAGATGAGTGAGTGCTTCCAGTGCTTCATTAGCTTGCTGCAATGTTTAAATTACTCAAAGAAAGAGCCCACAAGTGCATAAAGTTGAAAACAAAAATGAAAAGCAGAAACAGACAGTAACACAATAATAATAGGAAAGTCTACTATACCTCTTTCAATGAAGGGACAGAATTATAATGAATTTCAACAAATATATGGATGAGCTCGACAGCAAAAGCAACCAATTTGATGTCATAAATGTATATAAAACACTCTACCCAACAATAGAGCAGGACTTATTTTTCAATGCACCTGCAAATTTCTTCAGAATACATTATAAACTAGACCACAAAAACAAGATTTGGTACATTTAAAATAATGTAAATGCTACAAAAACATCTTTTCAGATCAAAATTTAAATGAACAGGAAAATCAAGGGGGGGGGGGAACACCAAATACACGTACACTTACCAACACCTGCTTTAAAATGACTGGGTTGTAGAAGAATTTTGAAAGATATATAATAAAAAGTAAAACCACAAATAAAATAAGTATGAAAACATAGTATATCATAGTCTTTGCCCTGCAGAAAAATCTGTGATCAAAGGAAAAATTATAGCAAAAACTACAAGAATACACACATATACATACACAATCACCAGAAGCCAGCAAATAATAAAGATAAATGCAGAAATAAGTGAAATGGAAATCAGAAAAACTATACAAGTGGCCTAGAGGAAATGGAAGATGTAAAAACAATAAGAAATATCAAAAAGACTTTAAGTTTGTTATTTGAAAGGATTAATAAAATTTACAAACTTGGCAAAAGAAAAGAAGGGGAAGATGTGTATAGCAAAAACAAAACTAAAATAAGTAAACAAGAAAATAAAATAAATAAATGAGAATAACAGTTTATTATGAAGAAATGTATCCAACAAATTTGAAAACCTCGAAGAAAAGTAAAATTTTCTGGAAACACATTACCTTCACTGACTAAATGCCTACATCTTCTACTCTGAACTAGAGAACTAGAGCAGACACATCACCAAAGAAAAATGGAGCATTTCATGCAAAGCTCCAAATAAACAAACCAAAATTTGATCAATAGTTGCACCATAATTTTGCATGCTGTAAGACTCTAAATACCATCCATACTTGCGTATAAGCTAAGCTTTTCAAGTTTTGTGGTAAATTTAGGTGTCTCAGTTGGTAGGTTGGCTTATATTTGAGTATACTTGGTACTATTAACCAAATATTGAAGTAGGACATTTTCTCCATGCTCTATGCTATGCCAATTGACCATGCGTTCCCTCATGACTGTGGTCTTGCATTACCAGCTTCAGGAATTCATTCATTCAAGGTGTTTGTTTATCACTAAGAAGTATTCATGATTCTACCCTCATGTGGTCTCATGTATTCCTACCTATATATATTTCAACCATGTGTAAATACACACACATACATATTTATGAACACATGGTTTGAATATGTATGTATGTCTATATTGATACACATATTGTGCATACATACATTTATATGCACATACACATAAATAGTTAAACAGTTTGTGGAGGAGGACATTCGTATTACCTAAAAGCAGGAATAAAGAAGATAGCAGAAAATTTTTTGCATTTGAATTGCTGTGTTAATGAATAATATTGTATGTATCTTGAACTAACAGAGGAAAACACAAATAGATCATGGAAGCACCTCAAAAGCTAAGCTAGTAGGAGTTCTCTCTATACTTTGTACATGCTATTAGGAAAGATCAACCCCTGGAAAGGATATTATGCTTGGTGAAAATGAGAAAGCCCTTCAACAAGCTGGTTGACACCATGGTTGCAACAAACATAACAACAATTGTGAAGATATCACAAGACCAGGCAGTGTTTTGTTGTATTGCATATGAGCATATGATCCAGTATGAGCAATAAATTGACTGGACAGTTCCTAACAATAGCAACATAAATTTGTTATTTTTTATTTAAACTTTAAACTGAAAATTTCCCAGATAGTTATCCATGTCATTCTTTGGTTAGGGAGAATTCTTTCCAATTGGAAGAGGAAGTATCTGTCATTAAATTTATTTCCCAAAGTTGAGTCTATAAGTGTGGATCATAAATATGATAGTTAATACCTGGGCAAAATAAACATGTGTTTGAAGGTTCATGCATATTGTGTCTTTATTTGACTGACAAACTATAATTTTTCAAAGTAAAATTCAGTTTTCGTGGAAAAAATAGCACATTTCCTCTTGGTATATTTATCTCTAACTCTATCATCTCAACCTCTATCTCATCTATCTCTGTCATCTATATCTATTTATCTATATCTATATTTATATTATATTCAGTGTGTCATAGAAGATAGACCACAACAGACTGAGAAGATAAACCAGGTACAGGTCTTATTTTTTTCAACAACTAGCTCACGGCTCATATCTATTGTATGTTTTTGAAAAAGAATAGGCTGATTTTTATGATAGGGAAGCTAGTTACACTTCTTTACTCACTGACAAATATATGAACTCTGTTTCCAGATCTTTTATGAAGAATTGCCCTTGGAAACACCTGATTATACATTATAACAGCTAAGAGATGTGGAATGACTCCTTAAATGCTTACCTTCAAATTATGACTGCCTTTTATTTAAAAAGTGTTATTATTTATTATGGTGTAGCAGACATCCACAGCACTTTACACTTTTAAAGCAATAGAAAGTTCTAAAAGACCTTAACACTGAAGAATGACTGTTACACATTATCTATCAGTCAAGCAAATGGAAGTTCTAGATGATGGCAAAGGAGTGTAAGAAATGGCAAAGCGAGTGAATAACGACTGCCATGGGAAGATGGACTATAAAGACCACCTGAACGATAGGAAAACCAATATTTCATATGCACTAAGGGATTAGGATGGAAATATTTTTTCCTTAGTAGAAAGTAGAAAGTATGTTAGAGGGCAAATGGAGCAGTGAAGAAACAGATTGCAAAAGGTTATGAAAATGGATAGAGAAAATTAGGAAGGTAAATTCTCAGAAATAGTAATATTCCGGCCATAAAATTCAACATTTCAGTCTGTCTTTTAGTACTGATTCTCTCATTTATCCACATGATGCTTCATAATACTCTGTGTTTAGAAATGATTAATAGTTTTAATTCGGATTTTCTAGTCTATTCTCTGAATGTTAGAAATGTGCTTGATAATAAAAACAATGTATGTTTTACTATGAGGGTATAATAAAACTTGCCATCGTCTCCAAAGTACTCTTCTTGGTGTAATATTTCTCTTCTCTAAGCAATGCTAGAATGAAAATAGTATTACCTTCACTCACTCACTTCCATCGAATTTATTATAACTCATAATGACCCAATAGAAAAGGGTAGAACTATCCCCTTAACACTTAATGGGAGTAGAAAGCCTCATCTTTCTTTCAGTGGTTTTGAACTGCTGATTTTTCCATTAGTGTTCCAATACACAATCCACTACACTTCCATGATTCTCCTAGAGAATGTCAAAGAAATTCCATTTATAATACTGACCTTCCTATTCAGACAATTTGTGTTATTTTAATCCTCCATAAAATCAAAATTAGTATAAAAAACTATGAGAGGGCAATTTCATAATGGTTTAATTGAACTTCCTTAAGAAAAACTAGCATGCAAAGTTTGTTTGTAAATCTCTTGTGTTTTATTCTTATCTTCTGGTGTTGTTTGCCCATAATATCTATTCAACATTGACATTTAAGCAAACATGAATCTAATGTAGCTTTAAATCTACTGTGATCATTGTATAGGAATAATTGAGCTTTGGTTTTAAAGTGAGAGTGTAAAGCTATACAGCTGACACTATTGGTTACTCACTTTGATGTCTGTTTCCTAATCTCTTTCCCCTACATGTTGTTGCTACTTGAGACTATCTATTACTGGCCAATTAAAGGTAGTAAACATCTGATTTTAGGCTCCTAGAAAATCTTTGTGTTCTTCACACAGGCATTGCTCCTTCACATTTCATTTTCTTGTTTGCATTTACAGTAATAATGTCAGCAAGTCCAAAAACTCTGAGTCTTTGAATTTATTTCATTAACAGCTACATTTTTTGTAATAAAAGGTCCCTTATTTGTTTAATCTACTGCAAATAATGTTCTGTTAAATAAAGATGAAAACATCCTTCTCTGTACACTTGGTGATTTTATTTTCAGTTCTGGTCATGAGCCTTATCATACATAATAGTAAATATCAGAGAGTACAGTTTTAACTTATGTGGGTTCTTCTAGTCCAAAATATGCTGAATTATCAGTGTCCCTTCATCAGATTGCAAGGACTAACAGGAACTTGAGAATATGAAACTAATATAAAAATGACTATCACATTCAATGCTACCAATTTTATCCTTTTCTAATCCATTAATAGTCACTTTTAATAAATTGCTGCTTTTGAATAGGCTTGTTGAAATTATATTAGAATACTTAGTTTAACCCTTTTAACAAACTTCTCTCTGATATTTGCTCTCACAAATCTTTAGATGTGAGCTAGTGGAAATTTCCTCACAAATTAAGGAAATGAGTTCTTACAAAATAATTGTACCAAATTTCTCTGGGTAAACTCAAATATAAAATTAGTGCAAAAATACTAATCCTTTACATATGGAAATGGCTGTTCCTTATTCCTGTAGGAGCAGGAATACATCCGTAGTATGCTGCATTGAAAAAGGAGCTTTCAGGGCTACCAACCTTACCTTTGAAGTTGAGTATTAGTATGCTTCTCCTACGTAAGAAAGAACGTGACAGTCTTATTAATATATATGCACATTTTTTCCCTCTTATGTCTGCAATTTGTTTCAATGATTTTATTTGGGGCTCTTACAGCTCTTATAACACTCATTACATCATTCATATCAAGTATATTTGTACACATGTTGCCATATTCATTTCCAAATATTTTCTACTTGAGCCCCTGCTATAAGTTCCTCTTTCCCTCTCTTTTTTTAACATAAATCATTTTATTGGGGGCTCATACAACTCCCACCACAGTCCATACATACATCAATTGTATGCAGGCCACATTTGCACATATGTTGCCATCATCACTCTAAAAACAACCTCCCTCCAATTGGGCCCCCAGTACCAGCTCCCCATATTTTTCTTCCCTTCCCTTCCCTTAGTAACTTACAAATTGTTATTACTCTTCTATATCATACACTGTCCAATGTGTCCCTTCACTCACTTCCCCATTGCTCATGCCTCAGAGAGGAGGTTATATGTAGATCCCTGAAATTGGTTCCCCCTTTCTATTCCACCGTGCCTCCACCCTCTCAGTATCACCACGCCCACCACTAGTTCTGAGGGATCATCTATTCTAAACTCCCCATGTTTCTGACTCCAGTGTCAGGTAGAATAAGGATCATGTTAGTGGGTAGCTGGGAGCATTTCAGAACTAGAATAGAGTTGCATATTTCTTTGTTACTACACTGTACCTTGACTGGCTCATCTCCTCCCTGCAACCCCTCTGTAAGGGGATGGCACTTCACCTATAGATGGTCTTTAGGTCCCCAATCTGTACTCCCCCTCATTTATAATGTTATAATTTTTAGTTCTTTGATGCCTGATACTGGATCCCTTGGACACCTCATGGTCATACAGGCTGGTGTGCTTCTTCCATGTGGGCTTTGTTGCTTCTGAACTGGATAGCTGCTTGTTTACTCAAGCCTTTGTGATCCCAAACACTATATCTTTTGATAGCCAGGCACCATCAGCTTTCTTCACCACATTTGCTTATGTACACATCTGTCATCAGCAATCATATCAGGAAAGTGAGCATGCAATGTTATGATTTTTAGTTCTCGATGCCTGATAACTGATCCCTTTGACAACTCATGGTCCCACAACCTGGTGTGCTTCTTCTATGTGTGCTTTGTTGCTTCTGAGCTAGATGGCTGCTTGTTTACTTTTAAGACTTTAAGACCCCAGAATTCTACATCTTTTGATAGCTAGGCACCATCAGCTTTCTTCACCACCTTTATCTTCAGTGATCGTGTTGAGAAGGTGTACATTATGGAATGCCAATTTAATAGAACAGAATGTTCTTGCACCGAGGAATGACTGGAGTGGAGTTCCAATGCCCATCTGCTGTCCTAATACTAACCCTATAAGTATATACATGTTGATCTATTTCCCATTATTATATATAAATATATGCACCTATAAATGTCCTTCCCCTCCCCCAGTTCTTTCCTTTATTTCCTTTTACTTTCCTCTTGTCCCACTATTATGCTAATTTCCATTTGGGTTTCAGTATTTTCTCTCTGTTACATTATTTTTATCAATCGCTATCGAATCTCTCACTCCAAACTTGTCACTGATTTTGAAACACCTGTTGGTCCTTTATCTCTGGGTTGGTCAACACCACTTTCTTTCCCCCTCCTCCCCTTCTCCTAGCCTCCCCAGAACCATCAGTTACATCATTTTCCAGACTGTTCATTCAGCCTATCTTATCTAGATAGACCTGCAGAGGTAACAATATGTACCAAAGAAAGGCATCCTAAAATGAAACAACCAAAGAAAATAAAACAATGATAACAACAACAAAAAACGCTCAATGTCCAATATATATGTAAAAAAATAAAAATATTAGCAATATAAAAACCTGTAAATAGTTCAAGATCTGTTCATTGACCTCCAGGAGTGTCCCCTGGTTGATTCGGATAGTCTATATTCTTGGCATGTGATAGGGAACTCCATGCTCTCTTATACACTGTTAGTGTTTTACCATGGTGCTGCTGGGTCAGATAGGGTATAATCCTGATCTTTTTTCTCTATTGGTGACCCCTAAAGGCCTTGAATCAGCAAGAGTAGCTATATTTCATAGTGGGGTCAGCCATATGATCCTCTTTGCACATCAACTGTCCTGAGTGGGAATATTGTCCTGAAGGCTCAGTGGGACAGGATGCAGGTCATTCTCTCTTCCTCCCCCTTCATTCGTTCTCATGGTCAGGCATATCTCACTCCCCAAGCTGCAGCTTCAGTGCTGACCTTCAAGGCAAACTCCTCTGGGGAGAGGCTGATGCCCCTGTAGTTGGGCTTGGGATTGTGCGCTCAGATCTGGTTCTCCACTCCATGAGTGCTTTATCCTTTCTAGTTTAAAAATAGTGGAAGTTAAAATAACTAACAGAGACTGCTGAAGTAACCTTATACAGATTAAAGGAAGTAAGGCGGAAATGTTTGCCATATGATTTGTATACTGTCTTTAAAGTGTTGGCTTGCAATGTGCCAATTTGAAGAGTAAGGTGGGGTTGATGCAGACTATGATATTTTCAATCACTTCCATGTACGTCAATGTTGGACAATGAATAAGGAATATCCAAGCAGAATTCATATATTTGAATTATGGTGTTCGAGAACAATATTGAAAGCATTTTGGACTACCAGAAGAATTAATTAATCAGTCTCAGAAGAGGTAAATTCAGCATGCTCCTGTGTTAGTCCAGGTAAAGTAGAGAAACAAATTCATAGACCATATATGGATATATGTGGTTTATATACAAGAGGAATAGAACATTAAGAAAACATTCCAACCCAGTCCAGTTCAAGGTCATAAGTCCGATGTTAGCCCATATGCCTGGTACCAGTCTATAATGTCTCCTTGCAACTCACGAAGTCATAGGCCAGTGGGTGCAGAATCCTGGTGCTGGCAGGGGTCTCCCCATGGCTCCTCACTTCCATGGATCAGGGTCCATCAACAGCATCCAGTGCTAGGAGAGGCAACTCAGTGCTGGCAGGGCTCTCCATGTGGCTTTGCCAACTTCAGAGGTCTGGTTCCATCAGGGTAAAGTCATGTGGCTTCTTCTCTGGCTCCTTCAGCTCCTCAGATGCTGCCATCTTATCTTGTGCATAATTCATCGTCTCTGTGACTAACTCCCAACAACTGGGGACATAGCTCCTCAACCTCCATGAGAGAAATATCACGAGATTTCCCAAAAATCTCAGGAGAAAGCCATGCCCACATAGAAGCCTCATTGGCTACTGAATGACTATCTCCAGGTTAACACACTAGAGTCCACCCCTACATCTCAATCATGAAAGTAACATAAGCACATGACCGCTACAGCTCCCTATAAAGAAGAATGTTGAAGCTTCATGTCATTGACTTTGAACATGTTTTCAGGAGAAATCAATCCTTGGAAAAAGTTGTCATGCTTTGTAACCCAGAGGATCAGCTAAAAAAGAGAGAATCTTTTAATAAAATGGATTGACACAGTGGCTTCAATCACCAGCTCCAATATAACAACAGCATTAAGGATGGCACAGGATTAGGCAGCATTCCGTTCTGTGGTACAGAGCGTGACTGTGAGCCAGAGCAGTGGCACTTGACCACAACTAACAGGTAAGACATAACAACTGCATGTCAATCATGCCACTTTGCTCTTTAAATTAGTAAGAGAGTATGGCTTCACAGGAGTTAGGAATTATATAGCAAATGAAGGAAGGAAAGATTACCTTGCATTCATAGTAGTGATGCCATTGAGATACAAACAAAGCAAATGCATTAACTAGATCCATTCGCCTAATAACTATAAAAACTTGCGAAATGTGAGAAAAGCTGGAGAAGTATACTAAAGAAAATATGGAAAAGCTATTGCGATGCCAGGAACCATGGTGACAGAGGGCTTAAGCACTCCACTGCTAACTGAAAGATTGATCCTCTAACTTATCACCTGATGTCTTTCGATGAAGATGCAGAACCCTGGAAACCGATGACATCATTCTACTCGGTCTAGAGGGTCACTTCAAGAAAGGCTTTGTGTGGGTTGCAGGGAGGGAGGGGAAGAAATGAGGCATTCTAGTAATAGCAAGAGCTTAAGTAGCAAGCAAATGTTTTGAGAATGATGATGGCAACAAATGTACAAATGTGCTTGCATACATTCGATTTATGTATGGATTGTGAGGAGTTTCATGAGCCCCAAATAAAATGATTTTTTAAAGGCTTTGTAGCTTATGTTTTAACTGATATCAGTGAAAAGTAGATACTTTAGGTTAACTAAGGCAGAGATCAGACAAAAACGTGAAAAGGGGAAAGACCTCTCGGGAGAGGAATGGAGAGCAGAGTGAGGGTGGGGTGCATGGGCATCTTGAGTCTCTGACTGGGTCCCACAACCTAGAGTGTAGGTTAGTGAGTCACGCTTGGATGGCAGGATATATATATATATATATATATATATATATATATATATATAGTGATTTGAGCTGCAGGCAGGTGGATTTTAATGGTGAGTAGAAGTTCCCAGTTCTGTGGTGGACAGGAAACAGTGCTGGGGAGAGGAAGACTGTGTTCTGTCCAGGTGGGAGTCAACCTGTCCCTGGGAAACAATACTAGGGAGGGTCTATGTTCTGCTGGTGAGGTAAGTTCTGGGAAATGTTGAAGGTAAGTGCTTTGAAGTTCTAGTGCTGTGAAGTTTAGCAGAACATCCATCTTTTTGAAAGGCTGGAACAGACTGGGAGGCTGGAACCAGAGACCTCCTGGCCCAGGCCTAACCCAGGCCTGGCCCATACAAAAAGCAAAGTATCCAACAGATGTGGCATTGTTGTAAATAGAATAATTGTGGCAAACAGAATTGGGAAGAGAGTGTATGTGGGCAAGCTCTCAACATTCAAAAATTAAGGATTCTGGGAGGCCAAAGCTCAGAAGAGGACACCTTCACATTCATGGGTTGGAGATGTGTCCCACCCACATTCTCCTAAGTAAAACTTATTCCTCACTATGTCCCCCATAATATTGCCAACTTTAAGGTGTTACTTGCACACACATGGCTTCAACTATATATGATTGAATGTCAACTACTTAAAGGCTATGTGCCTAAAGATTATCTGTCATCAAAAGTAATCAAACCCTATTATATGTCCCACCCAAATTAAGACCCACCCCCTTCTGATAAGATCATAGATGGTTCCCTTGAAGAAGAAATGAAAGACACCTAAGATCATGCCAACTCAGCCCACCAAGATTAGGTGGCCATCTTGATTCTAAGTCCACCCGTATTACTACCTATGTGCCTTTCAGTCTCATGTTTGCTTTTAGAGTCTCCCCTTCTTATTGCGGGTATACTCTGAGCTCATTCAGCTCATATCATGTGTATGCTTCTAAGGACACCCCCCTGCTGTTATGTATGAGCTCACCGTGGTTTGCTTGCCTGGAGATTATAGAAGTCTGTGAGTCAATAAAGATGGTCTCATTCTGGTTCCAGTCATCATGAAAGGTAAGTCTTTGCATATTTTACCTTATCTGATGGCTCTTTAATTTACCCCTCATTTACATAACCATCCCTTGGACCCATTTGATTGTGCGGAGGCTGATCCCCCATAAATATTGATTGATATAATTGGTATGAAATATATGTGTCTAAAATTAATCAATGAAACATACAGTCCAAGTTCATCATGATGCTGAATCATTCAAAGTGCTGAAAATAATATCCTGGAACTCAAACTAGCTGCAGCTGATTCAATTCTGACTCAGAATGGCATTGTGCTCCAAAGGGTTTTCAATGCAAATTTTTTCAGAAGTAGATCACCTGGTCCTTCCAAGGTGGATAATCAAACCCATAGCCTTTGGTTTAATACTGTTTGTATTAGCTAAGATACAGATCCTAAAATGACACAGTAACTAGATACTTGGTTAATTTAAACCCATTGTATTTGAATTTGACTTAGCTAAATTGTAAGTCTCAGATGGACTCTACATTCCTATTTTCAAATATTATGTATCCTAGTGTTTTAGGGTTTGAATTTTTGAGCATTGAATGTTCAGGAGACTATTATAGTTTACACCCAAAGTAAAAGATCCATTTAAGAGTCTCAACATAAATAATTCATCCTCTGCTGAATTCCTTCTAACCATTTCAGCAACATGAATAGTCTTTTTCTCAGAGAGCATTATGAAATAGATTGCTGTCACCCTCTTTGCTGGTTGGAGTTGACAAAGCTTTTAGGGACTTTTCTGAGGAGTAACTTCAATGAAATTTGGGATGTTAAGGACCTTCTGGTCGAGGGATGTTACACCCTTCTGGTTATGGTTGGAGAGCCTTTAACCAATTTTGTAAATATTTCTAACCTAATGTAAATTCCCCAATCATGGTCCCATTCCAAGTGCTGTCGTTCCACCTGAAACTGTAATTTATTGTTTTGCTGCCAATCCTGCTTTCATGTGAGCGTTCTTTGACTTCACACATACCTGTTAAATCTCTGAAGTGCTACACATCCTTGCATGTCATTATGAATTTCTGATACTGGTCTCGCTCATCTAGATGATGTGTCTTTGTCTGATCTTTTCTTCATTACAACTTAATAAATGTTCTTCCTAAATTATTTTATACCCTAAAACACCACTATCTCCTCTAATGCCTTTTGCAGTAGAGGTACCTTACACCATGAAGTGACAAGCGTCACAGCCAAGGTGCTGCTTTGGTAGATTATGTATGCACTTAAATAATCATAGTCTTAATCCTACTACTCTACCTACTTGTCATATCCCACTGTGTCTGAGGAAAATGTTTGGATTAAAAATAAAAAGTTATTCAGTGACTTGGTTCAAAATTACTGTGGCCATAAAAGAATGACTTACACTAAATATTAACTTCCTTCTTGGGAAATTGGAATATGGGTAATAGAAAGAAAATCACTAGCCAGGGATACGTTGCAGAGCAATTGCAAAAAGAGATAGTAGTAAGAAGAGTCAATGATTAAATAAAAACTGAGTTGTAGATAGAGAACTAGAAGTGGAACAAAGTGTACTTAAGTTATGTAATGATTACACACATGCATGCACACACCTATGGATCTCCTTTGTCTTGAATATTTTCATTTCTCTATGATGTAACTCTGAAATCTCTGATAGTGTTTCTTATCTTCTTTATCTCCCCATGCTTCTTTAAAATGAGTGCCCAAATAAGTTAGCTTTAATATGTCTCTAATAACTTCAACACTTCTAGGTAATGTTGTGTGCAAATGTAAATCCTTATTTTGTGATGTGAATCAAAGCATCTTGCCTGAGGCTTCATTGTGCTGAGATGAAACTCCAGGTCCAAACTGAATCTGCCTGAGTCAGGAAACAGCCGTGTACTTAATTTTCTTGTGTATGGACTGCATTGTTTAAAATTAGTATTTGTTTTTGCAATCTTTAAGCAAGTGTCCCACTTAAAATGGTAAGAAAAGTTATAACATTTTATTTGAAACAGACATACTCAAATTTTGATTTATAACTGGTGACAGCCTCTAAATTGACATATCTATCATGAAGTGAGGTTTTAAATTAAAAAGTTTAAGTTCGGCAGATCATATAGCAGCCCTCAGGTCTATCATCCCAACTGTTCTCTAAATGCATTTGTAGCTTTGCACTGCTGGGTTCTCTCTTCCCTCTCATTAATTCTCTCACTGGTGGTTTTCTCATCAACTCATTGCACTGTGCTACCTGGAAGACCACAGCAAAACAGAACAAAAATCCCCAAAGTCACTGCCACTGAGTCAATGCTGATTGAGAGTGGCCCTACAGCACAGGGTGGAGCTGCACCTGTGCGTTTCTTAAGACTAACTCTTCACTGACGCAGAAAGGCCCATCTTTTGCTCATGGAGTGACTGGTGATTTGAAGTGTTGACCTTGCAATTAGCAGCACTGCACCACCAGGCTCCTCTCTGGGAACACCACTGCACTTCTTAAAAAAAAAAAAAAGGGAAAACAGAATTGCATGGCATCAATACAATGACTGAATGTTTTCTAATCCTTACCTTGCATAAAAGTTCCCTCTCCCTTACCTCAATCATATTAAATGATTGGATAATATTCCTTCTTCCATGATAAATTTACAGAGTGATGGAGAAAATAGGAAAGGGGAGAAAAGAGGCATATTCAACTTTATTCTGGTTACTCTCAGTCAGTGAAAATGATGCTCTTTCTCTTTACAAAGTCATTTTGATTTCCTTTTAATAGTATGATCAACCATCATGATTTTCAGGGACTTGCCTGATGTTAACATCAAACAAAATACCTACTTATTGGGATCTCCTTAGACACAAGCAAATTAGGACCTAATATCACCCTAGACATAATGTAATATTATGTCGTACCCTTCCTCTATTGGAACTAGAAACTCAAATATATGACATTGTGCTGGTTTTTGGAAATTTTGAGTTGACCCTCAAGAGATGTACGAAAATCCTAGCCCCATTATATGGGAAAGTGTTGCCCTTAGATGGTACAAATGATAACTAATGTAATTGAATTTTATATGTAAAAATTTGAAAGACAAATATTTTGTTATTTTTGTTACTCTTATATTTAGGTGCATATCTGTATAAGTATGTATATGCATGTGCATAAGGAGTTATATATTTCTACGTTCGTTGTTGCTAGGTTAGGTAGCATCGAGTCCATTCCTAGTTGTGACCTATGCATAACAGACAAACTGCCCAACACCAGGCCAGCCTCGCTTCTTGTCATCCTCATTTCAAAAAAAGTATTTTAGTGTACTTCTTCCAGGACAGATGTTCTTTTGACAGTTTTTCAATATCCTTCACCAGCACCATAATTCAAATACATAGATTCATCTTGCATAGTCTTTTGTCACTGCCCAATTTCACATGCATATTAGGCAACTGAAAATACCATTGCCTAGGTCAACTTCACCTTAATCTTTAAAGTGACATCCTAGACATTAACACTCTAAAGTGTCTTGTGCAGGAAATTTGCCTAGTGCAATATGTCATTTGATTTTTGGCTGCTGTTTCCATAAGTATTCCCCATGGCTTCAAGTAAATAAAATCATTTACAACTTCAGTCACTTCTCCGTTCATCATGATGCTGTCTATTGGCTAGGTTGTGATAATTTTAGCATATGAGGGCGTTCCCCCATCTCCCCCAATTGATTTTTTTAACAAAGCTATGCATTTAATTTTTAAAATAATCTTATCACTTTCAAAGTACTGTATTTTTGAGACCATGAGATACATTATGTCCCCCCCCAAAGGGAGGGGGGATGAGTGTGCATCTTATGGTCCAAAGATGTGGTATCCCAGAACATTTTAGTATACTGGTACTGTATGATTCATAATATCTTTTTGTTTTCCTGCTCTAAAAGTAGGTGTGTCTTGTGGTTTGAAAAATATGGTAGTCTCTATTACACATAAAACATTTGTCAAATCTGTGTTTTCATTCTTGGAAACATTTTTCAAATTCGTCTGTTTTGATGGATGATAGCACCTCCCTCATTTTGTTTTGTGTGTTTGTTTTTTTCACTTCTTTTACATCATCAAATCTCTGTCCTTTCAATGCCTTTTCATTCATGAAAACAAAGACAAGTTCCACGGAGTGAGATAGATGAGTAAAGTGCATGCAGCAAGAGAGGTGTGCTGCTTCTTCCCCAAAGTGGCTCATTGAAATCTGAGTGAGCAGATGCATTGTTGTGGTGGCAAAACCAGTGTCCCATCTGCCACTAAAGAGGCCTTTTTGTCACACACTGCCTCAGAAACCCAAGGGAGGCAGTTCTACTCTGCTCTGTAGGGTCAGTCTGAGTCAGAATTGGCTAAAAGTCAGTGAGTTTGTTTTTTGGTTTGTGGGAAAATATTTAACAAGGCAATTACATATAGCATATGGAAATAGTAATGGAAATTTGTTAAAGCTACAGCAACATGAAGGACCAAAATTGAAGGAAGAAAAAAGGCAATTTTATCATGAAAAATATTGTCTCAATAAATATAAAACTTGCTTCTTATGATTCTTCCAGACAATATGATGGCAGTTGATATTTGACAACAAAGTAAGGCATTCATGAGATTACAAGAGCTTTTCTGGATTGGGAGTGATTTCGGATTTTCGGTTTTTATCTACAGATGGAGTTGTTCCTTAGCTTTCTTAGATAACTCCAGCACGTTTCCATTAGTTTTATTAACAACTGTCATCCAACTAGACGGGACTGAGGCAGAGCTGCTGCACGCAGTCTAGTTCCAGTCAGAAGCCCTGGGGGCACATTCAGCATGCTTGCTGGCAAAGCAAGCGTTTGGTGGTTCACAACCACCCCCCTCCGTAAGAGAAGGATGCCACTCTAGTCGCCATGGCAATTTTCAACCCTGGAGACACGATGAGACACTGTGGAGCATTTCAACTTTGTCTTTTGAGTGTCTGTGAGATTTAAATTACTCTATGGAAACAATAGGTTTTTCTTTATTTTAATGTTGCCTCCACATTCTTCTATACATTTTTATCAAGAAAAAAAAGAAACCAAGTTTGTTTTTGCTATTAATTTTAAGAAGAATTAAGCACTGTGAGCCTATATGTCATTTTTATTTCTCTTAAAACAAGGGGAAAAAACAAACATGTTTGTAATTGTTCAGTTTAATAAAAAGATCATAAAGGACCATTGCATTATCACAGTTATAGGTAAGATCACACTTCTTAGTAAAATCTAGTTTCTAAACTTCGTGAGAAACATTTTGTAAAAAACTGTACAATATGATAGAATGTGATAATAATTGATCTTAGATATATTTTTAATTTAAATCAATTTTACTGAATAAGTACTCTTGTTTATAAGCACACTCTCTGACGTACTGGAGAGCTTTTACCTTTAATTGTTTTCATTGTTCTATTTTTTCTTTAAAGGGAGGGACTGACGGTATTACCATTGAAAAAGAATGAAGGATGCTGATGGTACAGCAGTTATGTGTTGCCTGCATTGGGCGTGGCCAGCAGTTCAAAACCACAGCAGCTCTGCAGGAGAAAGACTGGACTTTCTTCTCTCATTGAACAATTACAGTTTCAGAAATCCACTGGGGGTGAGAGTGGTCCTGAATCAGCATTGGCTTCATGGCAGTGAGTTTTAGATTATTAGTTATTTTTAGGGTGGGGTTCACAGAAGCTTTTCAGATGATAATATATGGGATAAATGAAAAAAATGATTAAAGCTTAAAATATAATAGTTGCCTTTAAATTTCAAAGACAGCATTTTACTTCATTAAAAGCATTGAAAATTGATGGTGCAAGTATAATAAAAAACTCAATTAACCGATATCTGATTAGTTTGGAATTTTAATTAGCCACCATATGTAGATTTTGATTTCTTAAAAAGATAATAATAAATGAGGAGGATGACAGAAATTCTATTATAATATGAACTTGACACCTTTTCTCATTCAAACACCTCAGTAAATCCAGTTGTCTCTTAAAAAATAAATCATTTTATTGGGGATTCATACAACTCTTATAATGATCAATGCATGCATCAATTGTTTGCAGACTACATTCACACATTTGTTGCCATCGTTATTCTTGAAACATTCTCCTTCTACTTAGGTCGTCCCGTCCTCCCCCCAAACCCCAGTCAGTGGTGTCCCACTTTACCAATGTTAAAATCTGGTCACTTTACATAGAAGCATCGATAAAAGGTGAAAATAAAGTGTATTTTAACAATACTTGATTTTTTTTGAATTATATAGTAAGAATCTGAATATTAATAAATATACTACCAGATACTAGAAAAAAAGACTGACTTTTACTGCAAATATGCAAGGCCAATGAACTTTGCAATGCAAAACTGTAGTAATTCATCTACAACAGTAGATTAAAAGGTAGCTGTTGAGCTACGTCTTTTCTGACCATTTATTTATCCATTCACCCAATCAATTGTCTTTAGTTATCTAGTGCTGCTTAAACAGAAATACCACATGTATTTTTTGAAAAAAATGTTTTCTCAGTTTCACTGCCTCCCTTCCCACTTCTGAACACACACACACATATGCAATACTGCATATTGATTCATAGTGACTCCATATAGAATTGCTGAGACTAGATATTTATGTAAGCACACCATCTCATCTTTATTTCAGAAGCAGTTGGTGTATTTTAACCACAGACCTTGTGGTTAGCAGTTCAGCACATAACCCATTAACAAATCACCAGATATAAGAGAATATATAATATATATATATAAAACAGAATTCTTTTAAATCATTTTATTGAAGGCTCATTCAACTCTTATCACAATCCAAACATCCATCAATTGTATGTCAAACACATTTGTGCATTTGTTGTCCTCATAATTCTCAAACCATGTGCTTTCTATTAAAGCCCTTGCTATCAGTGACTCATTTTCCCCTCCCTCACCTCTGGTCCCTCCCTCGTGAACACCTGATAATTTTAATAGACTATCACACATTTTTGAGGATGAAAATTTTTATGAGCTGTCAAGCCTATAAAACACTAAAGTGAAAAGTATTGTCATAGGGTTCATTTCAACTCCGTGGACCCTATAGGACTGAGTAAAAGGCCTCATTTTCCTCCTGCCAAGAAAGCAGCTGGCTAGTTTGAACTGCTGACCTTGCATTTAGCAGTACAGTATGTAACCCACTACACACTAGCGCTCCATTACCTTACCATTGATAGAAAAAAGGTAACATAAATATTCTAAATGTAAGAGGTATCATAAACATCATAATTTCATTAATTATTCGATGTAAAATTGATCAATTCATTTGGAACTGAAGTGCACGATGGAGATTTCCACCACTGAAAATAACAACACACACCCCATCATCAAGCTCACTCTGACTAGAACTGCTCGAGTTAGTTTCCAGGATTGTGCTTATAGGAGTAGAAAACTTAGCTTTTCTTTGCTGGAATGGCTAGTTTTGAACTGCTGACCTTGCAATTAGTGGCCCAAATGTGATCAACTATGTCACCACCAACAAGGTCCCCCCCCCCCAACTAAAGTTTTTTTTCCCACTAAAGTTTACATCAAACAATTCCCACAAAATCCAGAAAATCTCTTCTACAAAAATACGTTTACAGATGAGAAAACTGTTTACTATGCTCATGATTAAGACAACATCAAGTTGACAGTTAACATAATAGGATATAGTGGAAAGTCTCTTGATGGCTATTTAGAATGCAAGGGAGAGAAAAACAAGTGCATGGAGAAGAGGGAGAAATGAGTTCTAGAGTCAGATACTTGGCATAGCTCTCAATTCTGTCACTTCGTGATCTGATCAAACTCCGTATTTCACCATATTTTCTGTCTCAGAGCCTCTGTGTTCTTATTCCATAAATAAAAATGCATGTCCAATACTCTTTGAAGGCATCTGGCACCCATCACAGAATATATAGTATGTGCCCAGAATGGTTTTGAAGACCTTAAATCATCAAAATGTAGACATTCACACATAAACACAGACAGTACTGAATTTTTCTTAAAATAATCTTAGGCTTATATGTTTGTTAAGGCAAATTTCTGTTTGGCGATGTCGTGAAGTATCTGAATCACAATTTATCTGTGCTATTGTTGAAACGATGTGCTAAATCACGTCTTTTTAAAAAGTTAAAAGGATGAAAAGTTAGGTCCCCTGGGATGGATGGTAGTCCAGCGACTGCCGGACTTGGGATATTGAAGCATGCTGATAGGAAGTGCCATCGAGTTGGTTCCAACAACATGAAATGCTGCCTAGTTCTGAACCATCCTTACGATGCTGCCTGTGTTTGAGCCGCGTTGCAGCCACGTCAATCCCTCTTGAGTTTTCCATTGTTTCACGACAGAGAGCACGGGTCCTCGAGGGGCGGTGTGTTGCGGAGTGATCTGCATGTCGGGCAGCTCCTGTGGAAAGGGGCTGGGATTTCCACTCTGCGAACTCGCGATCGATCGTCTCCCAAACTCACGGCGAGTTGCTGTGAGTCATCATTTCTTTGAATGCTGATGATTTTTGTTTTTTTCTACTTTACCAAGCACGATATCTCTCTCCGTGGATAGCTCTCTTCTGACTACATGTCAAAAGCACGTGAGACAAAGCCTCATCATCCTGGCCTCCAAGAAGCATTGCAGCTCTCCTTCTTCCTAAATAAATGTCTTTGTTCTTTTGATGGTCCTTATCTCAATATTCTTCATCAGCACCATAATTCAAACCCAAACATATCAGTAGTACTGACTGTCTACCTTTCATCAATTATTCACAGAGATAAAAATTGGTCTTATATTCAGTGTCTAAAATATATAAAATTCTGAATTACATTTTCAAAAAAGTCTAAAAATAGAATAAATGGCGAAACAATTGCATTATTTAAAATGATATGAAAAATAAGTGTCAGAAAAGTAATAAAATGCCATAATCTAATTGTAAAGAGAGATATCAAAGTAAAAAGAATGACTGTTTAGATGGGTTGTTATACGAATTCCTCTACAAAAGAAAAAAATACGTTTTATAATCTGCTATGTGAAAATGATACAAGATTTAACGACGTTCTATGAAGACCTTTTTGTGAACACGTCAGAGACAAAAAAGAAAAGACAATCATCCGCATAAAGGAGCAGTCTGCTTGAATGCAAGACAGAGACTGGCGGACTCTGCTGACTCCCAGCCATGATCTTCATTACGTTTGATGAGAACAAAAGAAATCGGCCCAAGATCAGGTGTGTTAGGTCAAGCTATTCCATCAAACAATTGCAGGTGAGACTGTAGAAATGCGGAAGTGGTCGTGACACAGACATGATTGCAAGTTAAAAATGGTTGCATGATCTGTCCTGTGTTTTTGATTACTTGGCTACATTGATTCACCATCACCAGTACCCCAACTTCTAACTTAAATGATGAAACCTGTACATGATTGGCTACTTTTGGTAAATGTCAGGCAAGTTTCCTACTGGTTTGGGTGAGCATTTTACAAATGCTTTTTAACAGACTTTCCGCTACACTTTTCCTGAGAGCAAACTACCACTCCTTAACCCTGTGCAGGATTTAAGTAAAGGAAAATTGTTGAAATTATCATTTGAATTTATGTCAAGACCCAAAATAAAATTAAGGTTTTTACTGCATACCATGGCCTTCCACAAACCAAATGCTTTAGGGTTTAAAGTCTGTTTAAACAACTTTTATCTTGACATATTTACAAAATAAAAACTCCCATGAAAACCTTTCTCAAAATTTTCTTAATATAATCACAATCCAAATATGTCTTCTAATTTTAAAATCAATTTCTATATGGTGAAATAAGTACTTTGTTTTAAGCAAGCTAAGAACTAAATTTTGAGTGAAAATTAATCTATAAAACTAAATATTTCTGGAGCTGAACCCTGGTGGTGTAGGTGGTTGAGTGCAGGACTGTGGCCCGCAGGCTTGGCAGTTCAAATCCAGCGGCAGCTCTCAGGAGCAGCACTGGGTAGCACCCACGACCACCAGAAGCAGTGATACCCCTCCCCAAAGAAACACTACATATTTCTATATAATTTAGAATATTTAATATATGCATAGTTACCCTACAATTGGCATATACATATTTACTGTTTTTATACTAGTAAATATATTTTTGTTGGTCAACTTTTGTAACTTCAATATCTATATCTATATCTGTGTCCAGAAAATTGTTGCAAAAGTTGAAGATTGTATTCCCTCTTTCTAATAATTCTGATTAATATTTAGAAGTTTGATTACTTTTCAACGTTGTATCATCACCGAGGAAGTGGCTGGAAAAGAAGCATGCTTCAAGCATTCTATTCTATTCATTAAAGTGGGACTCACAGAGAGTAACTCTATGAAGAAAAGTTGAGTGATTTTTCAGAGGAAGAATCTATTCTGAATATTGTTGATCCATGCTTTTAGTCAGATGCTCCACTGCCCCAGGAGACTGATGGCTCAAGGTCTGGGATATACATGGTATTAGCTTCACCTTCAGCAAAGCTGAACAAATCTTATAAAGTGTAATGACCTTAGCCAATCTTTTACTTGTCATCTAAATGAAATATAACAACTTCTTGGTGAGGGAATGACTGCAAAAGGCTATATCTTCAACATTATATTTTTAGACTTTAGGGAACTAAGCTGGAAATGAAACAATACAAAGCAACATACCAGACTGGGACTCAGAAATTTATGATTAGTCTGATTGTGTTTCTTAGTCTTTTTTTTTGTATCAGATTACCTGCCTTTGAATATGAGAATATGAAGAATGATCCATCCCTAAATCAGAAATTTGATTTTAGAGTTATATAAGTTAACATGAGGAGATCTTTTGAAGAGTTCAAAATACCCTAAAAATGCACTAAATATCATTAAGAAACAAAAATGTTCGCTCTCTTCTACTGCACACACAGTGGATCCCTCCAAAGAATTGCTCTCTGTTTTAAAGGATATTTGGGCTGCTAGAGCATATGCTGAGATTTAAAATATGAACAGTAGTGCCTGCTGGGTGCCTTGAAGTCAGTTCAGACTCGACGTGACCCATTGTACAATAGCCCTTCGCACCACCCCATTCTGCACCCCTCTCATTTGAGTCCATTGTAGCAGACACTGTGCCAACCCATCTTGTTAAGGCCCTCCTCTTTTTTGTACCTCTACACATTTTCAAGTACGGTGACCTTCTCCATGGCCTGGTGTCTCCTGACAATATATTCAAGTTATGTATGTTGAAATCTTGTCATTCTTGCCATGTTAAGTAAGTGGCCAAAAGGAAAAAAAAAAAAGGAAAAATGATATAATTGGTGAAGGGGTGAATAGCAGGTATTTGCCTCTTGACTACAAAGGGAAAAAAATGCAACCACTAAATGGCAGCTGCAGAAAATCAAAAGAATTTAACTATATTTGAATAGCTATCCAAAAGCCAAGGCAACTCTTTCAACAATTAGTAAGCTTACTAGCCTGTGGGGTTATTAAGCAGAGACTGAGTTACCATCTAATAGGAAAGCTATAAAGGGAATTGAAATCTAAGAAGGATAATAGGATTGAATGGTTAATATGGTCTCTGCAAATCTGACTTTAAAATGTTGTAGAAGACCATTTTCATTCCTGCATTCTTCATGTTTTTGTTATAAAAAAAGAAATCCTCAAAACAGTATCTTAAAACAAACCTTTATTTTCAGAGATCGCTGGGTTTTGCTAAGAGAAATTGTAGTTTATCATATCATCACTCAAATATAAGTCTTGTCCACACCCTGGCATTTGGTGACAGCCAGCAACATGGAGTTCATCTCACATCCTGTTTCCTTCAGATGGTCTTTATGCAGCTCCATAGACAGTGCGGTTCAAGGAACTATAGAGATGAGGTGAGACATGCTTTCTTATTTGAAGGATGAGTATAGATTTTCATTTCCCAACAGGTAAAATGAAGGGAAAATG
>PVJH01017655.1:0-47264 GCA_004026705.1 Nesogale talazaci | reverse complement strand
CCACCCCTTCCTTCACTCATAAGTCTCAAATTGACAACAGATTATGTCACTACTATACCTATGATACTGTGAAAATGAAAATATGTGACTTCTGGAGTTAGATCATAAAAATCAATGTGGGTTCTAAAATGTTCTCTATGAGAATATTCACTTTGAGAGCATCAAGCTTTGAGTAAATTTATCAGCCTTGGGTAAAGTCTCTATGGCAAGGAAAGAACACTTTCTGCCAAAAATCAGTACTAAATAGCAACACAGTAGAAAGGTATCCATTAGCCCCAGAAGAATTCATTCCAACCAATATCCTGTTTACATACCCCTGAGAGACCCTGTGTCAGAATCACTCATTTTAGGTCACTCCCTGTTTCCTGGCAAACTGACATTGTATGCATTAAGCTATGAAATATCAGGGAAGGATTTTTGGTACAAAATTTAAACATATGGAAGATCCCATTTGAAAACATTCTAAATGATAGATAAATATTTGCCAGAGACCTGGGTTGCATGCAAAGACATGTGCTCATCCCAGTTATTTTCCTACACAGTTCAAGAGTTTGTTTTGTAGGTGTTCTTTATTGTTATTGTTGACACAAACGTACTGGATAATAAAAGGTGGGCACGCTGATCATGAAAAACTAGGTCCTAAAAATGTTAACAGGGTTTCAAAGGAACTGGAAGAAGCCCTGTAAAGGTGATTTATTATCTCACCAGGGAACAGAGCAGAAATGCAACTCTAGGTTTTAGGGAGTTCAAAAGAATGCAGTGTGGGTTCTTCTTCAAGTATAGATATAAAGCAGGTCACTAATAAACACTGATTCTCCCTGTAGGTATAGTTTTAAACATGTGGTCATAAACTGTACACCATAAAATTGTGAAGGAACCCTCATAGTATAGTGGGTTACACATTGCACCAACCACAAAGTCAGCTATTCAAATTCTACCAGAGAAGTCATTATCTGGGGGAAATTAGGCATTTGACATTGTTGTTTTAAAGGTTGACCGTCTTGGAACCCCAAGGAGCAATTCTACTCAGCTTTACAGTGTTGGAATTGACTGAATTATTAGGCGCAATCCAGGTCTGTCACCTTCAATATAGACTACATTTTAATGGAAAGAAAACAATCCTCACAGCTAGACCAATATGCAACATCATGATACATAGAGAAAATGGTGATGCTGACAAGGACTTCATGTTGCCTGGACCAACAATCAATGCTTGTAGAAGCAGCAGGTCAAGAGATCAAACATCTTGCATTGCACAAATCTGCCACACAGACCTCCTGACATTACGGAGGGGCAAGGATGTCACATGGAGGACTATGAGGTGCCTGAACCAAGCCACAGCATTTTCAATCACCTCATATGCATGTCAAAGTTGGACCTCGAATAAGGAAGACTGAAGAAGAATCGATGCATGTGAAGACGAATTTTAGTGAAGAATATTAAAAAGACTATGGAAAGTCAAAAGAACAAACAAACCTTCCTTGGAAGAAGTCCATCCAGAATGCTCCTTAGAAGGGAGAATATGTGACTTCAAGCACATATTCTGGGCATGTTAGTAGAAGGAACAAGTCCCCGGAGATGGACATCATGTCGGTAAATGAGAGGAGGCATGAAAAAGAAGATGCCCCCGAGCAAGACAGATTATTCCAGTGTCTGAAACAATGGGCTCATGCATGCAATTGTGAGGATGGTGCCGTGTTTTTATTCTGTTGTCCCTACAGTCATTATGACTCAGAATAACCTATATTTACAAAATAATAATAATATATCTACAAACTCTGAATCAGAAACAGAGTTGATCTTTATGAAAGATAAAGACTTAGAATCTAGAAACTCAAACTTGTGGTGGAAGAGTATAAAGTTTATGGACACAACATTCCTTTTTAAATATATTATTTTTATGCTAAATCTCATTCACATTCAACTTTAGATGATTAAATAAAATTCATAATTCTCAAATTCCGCTTTTTAAATCTTTCTTTGTGGGGTGCATCACTGCCCTCTGCTGGGAGTGGGAGGCCCAACCTTGCTCCTGGAGAGCTGATGCTGGATTTGAACCGCCAAGCCAGTGAGCCGCAGTCCCACACTCAACCACTACGCCACCAGGACTCAGCCCTCTTTATTTTTTAAAACTTCCCTTTTAAACCTTCTATCTCCATACCTATAACCATGTCCACATAACTTATAACACATATCTCTCTTCTTTGTAGTAATTATACGTGCACATAACTCAGCAAAGGAAATGCTTAAATCCAAATTATTTGGTCACGGATGTAAAGGCAATCTGGCTTCAACATCTGTCACCCCATTGATCGCCAGGGTTGATTCGGCTGATCTGGCTGGCTAGGCAAGTATCCCCTTCCTCCCTCACGGCTCCATGTGCGTCCCTCCCGAAGCTGTGCCCTGAGTTGAAGAGGAAGACCTTCCACAATAGAAGGAGGACCGAAAGACAAGGGTCTACGAGTAGCTGCGCCCCCCTGGAAGACCCTCCAAACAAGTCTCAAATTATTTGGTCACATTCAACTTGGAATGTGGAGAAGTCTGCCTAAAGTTGAAGCTCATGTCTGCATTGCCAAATGCGAAGACTATAAGTAGATTTTACTTTAACTCCAAAGTAAGAACACATATCCCTTTGTTTCCATGTTTACAAAATTCAGTGATTTGATTCTGTGCAACCCAGAAGGCATAACTAATGCTTAACCTGCCATTTAATTGTCCACATTCACACCAGTGTACCAGCACCCTGAGTTACCCAAGAGATTTTTCCTAAGCCTATCTGTACACAATTGGACATTCCCTTACAGAAGGGTCACAGGAAAGAGACAAACCAGTTGGAGTGCAATATAGCACCGAGAAAACATATAGCTTTCCTCTAGTTCTTTAATGCTTTCCCCCTTCTTATCATGATCCCAATTCTACCTTAAAAATCTGGCTACACCAGAGCATGTACATGGATACAGATAAAAACTGGATACACAGGGGATCCAAGACAGATAAAGCCTTAGGACCGATAATGAGAGTGATGGTATAAGGAGGGCAAAGCAAGGGTGGTGGGAGAAAGGCAGAACTAATCACAATGACCTACATAGAACCCTCTCCCACGAGGATGTAAAATAGAAAAGTGGGTGAAGGGAGACATTGGTCAGTGTAAGACGTGAAAAAATAATAATTTATAAATTATCAAGGTGGGCCAGGAAGAAGAAAAAGTGAGGAGCTGATGCCAAGGGTTCAATTAGAAAGAAAATGTTTTGAAAATGAGGATGGCCACAAATTACAAATGTGCTTTACACAGTGGATATATGTATGGGTTGTGATAAAAGCCATGAGCCCCCAATAAAGTGATTTTATAAATAAATAAAGGAGTGGCCTAAGTCACTTCAGGGTTTCACCCTCCTCTAACACTAGCAGATCAAACCCCATCCCAACCCACTCACCCAAGCACCTCACATTGCCAGCACCTGCAACCCCAGAGTGAAACTCTGTAGACAACCTGAAACTAAGTCTTGTTACACCTCTTAAACCATTATTTTAATGTTTTAATGCTGACACAGTTCATTGTGTTGACTGCTAACTGCAAGGTCAGTGGTTTGAAACCTTCAGTTGCTCTGCACAGGAGAAAGGGGAGGGTTTTTATTTGCACAAAGAGTTATAGTCTCAGAGATCCACAGCAGCAGTTCTGCTCAGTCCTATTAAGTCCTATGAGCCAGAATTGATTTGATGGCAGTGAGCCTGGCTGGTATCACTTATAACTTACTCCCTCTCGCCTCCCACCCCAAATTCTTCACCTACTCATCTTTATCCATTTTTCTTCATTTCCCCATCATACTATTTCTGGCTTCCATAAGTTCTTCCTCCCATAACTTCAGTGAATTATTCCTACACACCTCAGCAACCCACACATCACTAACAGCTATACCTCTGTGCCTTGGAAATAGCAGTGAACCCCCCAAATTCAAGAAAAACAAAATCAAACAAATAAAATCCATCTAAACCCAATGGATTATTCTAAAAGGGAGGACCTGGATCTACCAGAAATTGAATCAAAAAAGTGATGTTTAAGTCCCTTCAAGAGATATAGGGGTGCTCATGAAAATAATGGAAGATATTGAAAATTTTCAAAAACCTCGCATCCAAAGGAATCTTAAAAAATAATCAATGAGATAACAAAAACAAGTAACATGGTAAAAAAAACTCAAGAAAAAAAGAAAATTAAATCAGTGAACTCATGTGCAATCACTCTGACTACAGCCAATGAGAGAAACCCACCACTAAAAAAGGGATAGTATCTTACCAAAGTCTAAGAATGATGCGGACACTATCAAGAGGGGGGGAAATTACATTTCATGGATACTCTGGAACAATAATAAGCAAACAAAAAATCTACAGAAAGAAATAGAATATTTCATGGAATAAAATTTCCCCAACATCACACACAAAAAAGGAAAAAATAATTATTCAGAAAGCAAAAAAAAAAAAATAAGGATAGACACAGAAGAAAAACTTATCATAGTAAATATATCCAACTTCAAGGAAAATAAGAGATTGCTTGGGGCAAGTAAAGTAAAAAGGAACAGTTACCTACACAGGAAAATGATAAGAATAAGCACAGACTAATCAGCAGAAACTATAAAGGCAAGAAGACAATAGAGGGACATATACCAAACTTTAAAGGAAAAAAGCTTCCAACCAAGAATTCTATTTAGAGCAAAATTATCCCTCAGATTCAAGGGAGAAATAAAGGTTTCCCAGAGAAGGAAAAATGAAAAGAATTCATAAAAGTAAGATCAGAATTACAAAAAAGATAATGTTAACCAGATTACTATGGGCAGAAAATCAACAATGGTAGACAAATTTGAGAGCATCAAATAAGACAACAAAACCTGGGGGGAAAATACAACAAAAAAGGCACACAAAACCACACAGAACTAGATGAGGAACAGAGACACCAATAAATCCATACCAAAAAAAGGGAAAGCAACTAAAAATAAATGCAGGCAAATAAAAATGATACCTGAACTCTGGTGGTGCAGTGATTGTGTGCAGGACTATGGCCCACAGGGTTGATGGTTCAAATCCAGCAGCCGCTCTCCAGGAGCAAGGCTGGGCTTCCTACTCCCACCAGGGCAGTGAAGCGGAAAAAAAGAAAAATGATAGCAACACATTTATTTACCAATAATAACACTGAATGTCAATGTCAACTATGCTAGTCAAGAAGAAAGAGAGTAACAGATTTGCTTAGAAAATAAGGCCCATCTATATGCTGCCTATAAGAGACACACTTTAAACTCTAAGACAAATATTAACTAAAATGAAAGCATGGCAGGAAAAAAAAGCGAATGGCAAGCATAAAAAAAAGACAGGAGTGGCATTATTAATCTCTAGCAGAATAGACTTCAAGGCAAATTACATATTGAGAGAAACAGATATTCCAGAAGGATTGAAGATACGATAGGCCAGAACTATGTAACCATAATTAACATAACCACACCCAATGAACCATCTTTGAAATACAACAACCAATTCTCAGGGTTGAAGAAAAAAAATCAACAACTTGGTAAAAGTTGTAGGAGACTTCAAACACCTCTCTCAAAGAAATATAAACCATCAGGAACGGAACTTAATAAACAAACAGCAGAGCTGAACCCGATATATGCAACTCGACCTTCTAGATATATACAGAGTGCTTAAGCCAGTAACAACAAAGTGTATGCTATTCTTCAGTGCACATGGTGCAATCTGTAACACAGACTACATGCCATGCCATAAAGCAAGCCTTAATACATTCAAGCACATTGAGATTCTACAAACTATTTTCTTGAATGACAATGATATAAACCTGGATATCAAGAACAGGAATAAACACATGGAGACTGAATACCACATTATTTTAAAAGACAGGATAATATAAATAAAGGATAAAATTAAGAAATTACTTGAAATTAATGATAGCAATTATACAGCTTACTAAAACTTCTGGGACACAGAAAATAAGTAATCAGAGGGCAATGTATAGCAATCAATGCACACGAGAACACCAAAATCACCTCCTTAATACAACACATCAAACAAGGACACATAAACCTTCCCACAACAGAAGAGAATTAACAATAAAATTAAAGCAGAAATAAATTACTTGGAAAACAGAAAAGCAATGGGAAATATCAACAAGACAAGCAATTGGTTCTTTGAAAGAATCAACAAAATTGACAAACAAAGGGGAAAAAGAGAACATGCAAATATCCAGCATTAGAAATGACACAGGCAGGACCACAACTCAAATGAAATAAAAGAAGACTCTAGGCTGAGCCCCAGTGGTGTAGTGGTTGAGTGCGGGACTGCAGCCCAGGCGCTTGGCGGTTCAAATCCAGCAGCGGCTCTCCAGGAGCAAGGCTGGGTAGCTCCCATGACCACCAGAGGGCAGTGATCCCCACCCCCCAAAAAAGAAGAAGACTGTATCACACTACTAAGAAAAACTGTATTCAGACAAGTTCCATAACCTAAAAGAAATGTACAAATACCTTGAAGAAATACACCAACCTACCCAGATTAATGCAGACAGAAGTAGAAAACTTGAACAGACACATAAGAAAAGAAAGAATAGAACAGATCATCAAGATATCCCCAATCACAAGAACCCCAGGACCACATGACTTTGCAGGGGAATTCTACTAAGCTCATATAATATTTATCCTTTTGTGAGTAACTAACTTCCCCCTGCATTATTGCTTCTGAATCCCTCCACGTTGTGATGTGCTTCATAGTTTCATCATCTATTTTTAGTGTGCATGGACCAGACTTTCTTCATCCATACTTCTACAGATAAGCTCTTGGGCTGTATCCAGCTTCTTGCTACTATGAACTGTGCTGCAATAAACATGGAGGGGCATATGTCTGCTCTTGTTCTGTCTCTTAGTTCTTTGAGGTATGTGCCAAACAAAAGTATTGCTGAGTTGTATGGTATTTCTATTCTGAATTCTTTTAGTCTCCAGTTCCCAGACCATGTAATCTAATCTGACCCCCCAGGTGGTGAGGTAGATTACCTACCTAACTATAAACTATGCATTATCCCTTATTAGAAGGTTTTTAAAGCTATCTCAACAGAGGTGACCTGACTCCAAATGAAGGTCACTTTACCAGATTGTGGGGAGAGGGAGAAGATCAATTAACTCCTGCCCTTAGGACTTGTTCTTCGATTATCCCAAATCAACAGAAACCCTGCAAGTGCAATTGGTGAAACATACTGGAAAATCAGATCAAGGAAGATGGTGAGCGACATGCTTGTGTCAGAGAAAGTCATTACACTCTGATGAAGTAGTAAGCAAGGTGATGCACCTACACACAGAGAAAAATACCTAATGTGATTTACAGAAACACCACAGTGAGCCTGGTTCCTAACTGGACACTTTAAAATTAGTTTCCAATCCACCGCTAGGGACCTGGGCTGGATCCTATGGACAAGTGAGTCATTGGATTCTGTCATTTTGAGACACACAACATCCTTCATAGACCACACCAGAAGGACCCAAACTGTAAACCCCACTGGGAAAACTGCTGTCTGTCTTAAACTCACCTTGTAGCAGAACTAGAGGAACGAAACACTCCCCTGAACTCTAGACTGGGAAAATCATGTTGTGAACAGAAGCAGATGATTGCTGCCCCGAAGTTAGGAAATTGGTGGTCCTTGGGTTGAGGGTGGATTCTATCTACTTCCTTGAGGACACTCAATGAATGATCGCTGAAACCAACATATCGTTGCTGTTTGCATGCCTTCTGGGTCTTTTTGGAACATGTGTTAATCTATCAGGCCTGGCCCTGTCTTCATAAATGAGTATAACTGAAAGTACTGCCATATCTCTAACCATCACAGCTTTTGTAATAAGTGTGAAAGCCTCCAAATATAAAGATGTACAAGTAAGCAATCTATGTATTGGAGTCTAATAAGATATCCCACACGTGTATACACTCCCTTGCACAAGAGAGTTTTACCATAGACTTTGATATGCTACTATCAATAGAATTACCTTAAGCCCCATGAGGATGGTCTATGATGTACTACAATAAAGTGATAAAGATGATCCCTTTAGGAACAGTGGGGAGAGTGGTGATACTGGGAGGACAGGGGAAGATGGAGTAAATGGGGGGAACCGATTATAAGGATCCTTCCTGGGGTACAGACAACAGGGAAGTGGGCAAAGGAAGACATCACAAAGCATTCAAGATGACAAAATAATAATAATTTACAAATTATCAAGGATCCATGAGGGAGGCAGGGAGCATGGCCAGAGTGGAAAAAGGAGAAGCCAATACCAAGGGCCTAAGTAGAAAGAAAATATTTTTTGAGAATGATAATGGCATCAAAGTTACAAATGTGCTTTGTATACAATAGATGTATGTATTGATTGTGCTAAGAGTTGTATGAGCCCCCAATAAAATGATTTTAAAAAAAGAACAGACCTAGGAGGGAAGGGGTGGGTGAGCGCAAAAGGAAAAAGGAGGAGCTTATACCAAGGACTCAATATAAAGTAAATGTCTAGAAAAGAATGTTGGCAACAGATGTAAAAAATGCTTGATATAATTGTATAGATTGTTATAAAAGCCTCCAATAAAATATCTTTTGATACAAAAAAAGATAAAGATGCATCTAGTGAAATGGCAACATGTACAAACCATCATTACATGAGCAAATTTTGAACTCCCACTTCATTGTAGGTCTAATATAAGAAAAATTAGTACTTATGGCATGGTTCTACCTGGCATTTTTCCCTCAGAAGGAAACCACTGAATATTTGAATGCCATAGCGATGTCTAGAGAAGAAATCAGATAGAGCTTTGATATCAGGAAAAATAGCATGTGAGGTCTTAAAGGCTTGTCTCAAAACAAGCAACCATCTAATTGAGGAGTCAGTTAAGTCCACACAGAAGAAGAAGAAGCACACCAGGTTGAGTGATCCAAGGGTTAGAAACAATAAAATCCAAACCTGGATGAAGTGACAATTAGCAGTGGGTGAATTCTAAACATCAGTTTGCAGGATGCTATGGGTGAAATAGAAGCCCAACATTCACTTGGCAGAGTCCTTACATAGATTGAGTACTGAGTGAATCCCCAATGTCCACAAACTAGGAAGGTGAACAGTTCTAGGAAAAGACAAATAACATTGCAAAGTAATTTTTATCAGCTATACTTAGACTGAAATATAATAGATCGTGTCAATAAATCACCTCCTTTGGACCCTCTCTCAATTTATCCTAAATTGGTACAATCTTCTCTCATTTTTTAAATCATTTTACTTGGGGCACCTACAACTCTTATCATTATACATACATACATACATACATACATACATACATAGTATCAAGAACACTTGTGCATTTGTTGTCATCATCGTTCTCAAGGGATTTTCTTTCTACTTGAACCCCTGGCTTCAGCTGATCATTTTTCCCTTTCCTTCCCTACCTTCCCTCCTACAAAAACCATTGTTAATTTATAATTTTTTTCATGTCTTACAGTAAACAATGTCTCCTTTTACCTACTTTTCTGTTGTTGGTCCCCAGGGAAAGAATTATATGGAGACCACTATGATCAATTCCGCCTTTCTCCTCCCACCTTTCCCTTACCCTCCTCATGTATCTAATCTCATGATTAGTCCTGAGACACTTATCTGTCCTGGATTCTCTGTGTTTCCAGCTCTTATCTGTACCAGTGTACATCCTCTGATCTAGCCAGATTTGAAAGGTAGAATCAGTATCATGACAGTGGGGGGAGGAAGCATTAAAAAAACTAGAGAACAATTGCATGTTTCATTGGTGCTATACTGTACCCTGACTGCCTCATATCCCTTCTCCTCTTTCTTAGATTAACGTCTTTCACTGTTTTATATAATTGTTGCTGGGTCCTTTTTTGGTTGCAATTATTTATTCTTCTTCTGTATAGTTTTTATGTATAGGGAAGCCAGAATGGCTGAATTTATGACATTGTGATAGCTAGGTTTTCTGTGCCTTCATGGTTCCTATAGGAACATGTGGACAGAGTTTAGCCTGTCAATCAAAGTGGCTGCTTGATTAGAGGGCATCCAAGTTAAATGGCTTTTGGAGGCTGGCTTCCTTCTCTCTGAAGGCAGGCCGTGCTCTCTCTCTCTGCTGCACCTTCCTGTTGAACCACTTCAAGTCATGCTGATGGCAGCCAGAGTCCTAAAGATACTGCCACCACTATTGGATCTATAAGACTTTGCACCCACCAGCCTGTGGTCTTCCTATATTCTACATCATTGCATGTGACTGAATGACTCTGAAGGGGGATTTATGAACAAGTATCTGATTTAAAAGATAATTATCAGACTTAAGGACTTGATCTGGACTGGGCTGGAATGTTTACTTAATACACAATCACCCTTTGATATAAACATTTTCTTGTACATATATTAGTGTTCCTGGATTTAACTCCAATAGTAACAGAAATAACAAATACCTGGCTGCACAGAACAGGAGAGCAAGGGAAATGGGGATTCAACACCAATGGATACAAAGAGGAAGAACAAGCTACAAAGTTGACTGTGATGATTACACAGCCCTTCCTAATATGACTGAGCTATTGAATTGTATTATCTGTTAACAATAGCTAAAAGATAATGATTAAAAAACACTATACCATCAAACATTCTCATTCTGACTCATAAATGTTACCCCTAAATGCAATTCAATAACAATCAAAGATTTAAAAACAAAAAACATTCACCTTTATTTCAGCATCACAGCTGCCATTCAAAACCAAGAATTATTTAACAAAGTAATCTAATTGTTAATTAGTTTCTCTTATTCTCTTAAAGGTAATTTCTGGTGTAAAGCATTTAGAACATGGAAATTTTTTTAATTTCATACCCTAATTTTTCAAGACCCTTCTTTTAATGGTTCATTTTAAAAGCCCAAAACTTAGCCCCATTTTAACTATAAGCTCATTCATTAAAACTTATTATTATTCCCAAATTGTTACTGACCTACAAACAAGCTGATAGAATTTAGACTGTTATAGCAATTCAAATATCAAGATAAATACACTGGAAGGGATTTGTGATCTGCTCACAAATGTCCAAAGTAGTTAAGACTAAATTGAAATGTTAAGCTGAAATAACACTAAATTGAAATAACACCTGCTATTTCAGTGTCATAAATATTCAAATTTAGGTGATTATTAAGCAGAAGCACTCTATGAATGGAGAAGCGACATCATTGCATCACCGAATATATTGGTATTCCTCACTTACAAGTGTCTTTATGTCAAATTTGAAGGTATGTCATCACAAACGCACACAGTTCTCATTTAGCCTTATTTTAGTGCCAGAAAAGTCTTGAAAACTTTCAACGATTTAAAAGTTGCATAGAGCAGGTGAATGTGATTGTGATGAAGAATTTGCTGCAAGTAGGGTTGGTTCAATAGGCTCAAAGTGAAAAGAAGTTTGCATAGCATTAAATGGTAAGTACAATTTGCCTTTATGTCTACCCCTGGGAACTGTCCATAAAAAAATTTTTCTTTCAATTATAGCTTCATTTATCAAAATTCTTTTAGTTCATTCACTTTTCATGAACTATTGTGCTAACCCAGATTCTCTGAGAAATCCAGGGCACTTATAATTATATATATAAAGCTTACCTAGTGAGAAGGAATACAACAGCTAAACAGCCCACACAGAAGTACAGAGGGAATCAGTTTAACTCCATTTCATATAGCAGTTAATATACTGAACTCCAAGGTCAAAGAAGCAGACAACAGAATCTGCCCTCAAGCAAGATGAACAGATTCAGCCTACAAGGACCAGACACAGCAGACATGGGTGGTAGCAGCGGCAGGAAGAGGAGATATGAAGGTTTAGCAGAGGTCAGTAGCATTGGAACTTAGCCTGGCAGTTACCATTGGAGCCCCAAGCTCTAGCGAGACCCAGCAAAGCAACAGGATCCACAGGTTGGTTTGGCTCACCCCAGAGGTAGCACAGCACATACTTGAGGCAAAGGACTGCCTCAGGCAGCAATACACTGGTCCAAACACCAGGAAGAAAGAGAGAAGGAGACCAAATTCAGAAAGCCATTTATCTCAGTCACCCTCCAATCCAGCGGTGACCTTACTGACAGTCTAAACTCCCCCCTGTCACAACTATTTTTAACAAATCATTATATAGCTCCACTTCAACGTTTTCCATTCCCACTACAATCCTGCACAATATACTTCAAGTGATTGGACCTGATTCCCGTTATACCCACACATAAAATAAAACTATTTTGTACAGTACTCTGTTCTAAAATACACAAATTTGGATCTTTCTGATTCAGCATAAATTGCAGTTGGGGAAAATTGTCTTTTTAAATCTTCTCTGGAATCATCCAATAACAATTGAAACAGTACAGTTACAGGAAACTGTCAGAAAAGGATGTGGAACAAGGGATATCACTGTTGATGTCAGATGGATGCAGGCTGAAAATAGAGAATACCAGAACAATGTTTACTTGTATTTTATTGACCATGCAAAGGTATTCAACTGTGCAAACCAGAGTAAGCTATGGATTACTGTGAGAAGAATGGGAATTCTGGAACAATTCATTGTTCTGTGAATCAAGAAGCAGTTGTGTGACCAAAACAAGAGACTACTACATGGTTTAAAATCAGGAAAGGTACACGTCAGGGGTTGTTTCCCCTCATCCTACTTGTTCAATCTGGGTTTTATTTATTTGGGGGCGAGGGGCTTGTTCAAATTGTATATGAAGCAAATCATTAAATGAAGTGGCTTATATGAAAAAGAAGGTGGTATAATGATTGGAAGACTTATCGGCAACCTGTGTGCGATATGCAGATGACACAACCTTGCTTGCTAAAAGGGGACAGAGCATGTGAAGCACTTATTGATGAAGATCAAGGATTGCAGCCTTTAGTATGGACTACAAATCAACGCAAAGAAGACCAAAAGCCTCAAAACTAGATCAAAAGTTAAGATGATAAATAGAGAAAAGAATGAATTTGTCAAGTATTTTGTCTTTTTTGAAGCCACAGTCAATGCTCATGGAAGCGGCAGTCAAGCGACCAAACAATGCACTGAATTAGGAAAATCTGGTGCACGAGACCTCTTTAAAGTATGGAAGAGCAAAGACATTATTTGGATGACTAAGATGAGCTTCACCCAAGTCATGGTATTTTCAATTGCTCCATATGCAAGATTGAAGAAAAATCAGTCATTTGAATTATGGTGCTGTAGAATAACATTGAAAATACCATGGACTATTAAAGGTATGAGTCTATTTGTCTTGGAAGAAGTATGGCAGAGTGCTCTTTAGATGACAAGACTTCTTCTTATACAGCTTGGACATAGTGTCAGGAGAGACCAGTCCCTGGAAAAGGACGTTGTGGTAGTTACATAATCTGGTATCAATTCGAGGATTAAGAGAATAGGAGCTGCAGCTAGCCTGTCAATCAGGATATAGCCAATGAGGTCTCTGTGTGGGCATAGATTTCTCCTGAGGATTCTAAGAATTCCAGTATTTCCTCCTTGGGGGTAGAAGACACACTCTCTCTCGGTTCACTCCCTTGGACACTCTACTGACAAAGCTGACTCCCTGTGAGACATCCCTGAGGTGAAGCCACTTGACCCTGCCCTGATGCAGCCCTGGGTACTGGGGAAGTCATGTGTAGACCCCAACCAGGGCTGCGATGCCTACTTAGCCACCAGCTCCACGAGACGTCCCACCCACTGGTCTGAGATCTTCCTGTATTCTGTGTCATTACATGTATGCCATGACTCTGAAGAGAGATTTATAGATTGGTTTCAGACATTTGGGTTAATATGTCTGAGGGACTTGATGTGGACTGGACTGGAATGTCTTCTCAATATTCAATTGCTCTTATATATGAATCTCCTTCTTGTACACATATGAATGTCCATAAATTTGTTTCTCTAGTCTATCCAGACTAACACAGCTGGCATGTTTGGGAAAGTGGAAGGGCGGCGAAAAACAGGAAGGTCCTCATGGCTGCAACAATGGGCTCAGGAAAAGAAATAAATGTGAAGATGGTGGCTACTGGGCAGCATTTTGTTGTGTTGTGCGCAGAGGCAATATGAGTCAGAATGCACTCAATGGCATCCAAGGACAACAACAACATGGAACCATTCACAATAAAACTAAAATTGAAAATGCAAAAATAGAGGACCTTGAGATAAATAACCACTGAAGCCTCGGTACTTTTCCGCTTTAAATACAGTTCTCTTTCAAGGTGAATTTTCCCCTTTTTTAATCAAAGGAGGTCAAACAAAGAAATAGCTCTATATTCTAAAATAGAATCATAATTAGACTATATTAATAGAAATGTAGTATAAGTGAGTACATCCAAAAATGTCATTATCATGTTTTCATGCTAAGTTAGAATCAATCTGCATGCATGGAAGCAACCATTTTACAGATCCAAAGCCACTTATGTTGCCTTTGGGCATATTGTTACCCTTGTTGTTAAGCACAATTGAGTCAGTTCCAACTCACTGTGACCTATGTACAATAGACTGAAACACTGGTTGGTCTTGCACATTCCTGAAAATTACTGTTACACTCAAGTCTATTGTTGCAGCCACTGTGTCAATTTCATTTTATTAAGGAACTTTCTCTTTTTCACTGACTTTCTACTGTCCAGGGACTGGTTCCTCAGGATACTATGTCCAAAGCACACAAGACAGTCTTCCCCTCCTTGATTGTAAGGAGCATTCTGACTGCACTTTCTCCAAAGCAGATTGGTTTGTTCTTCTGGAAGTTCATGCCACCGTCAATATTCTTTTTTTGTGTGTGGTGGGGGGGGCGCCTCAATGCCCTCTGGTGGTCGTGGGAGCTACCCAACGCTGCTCCTGAGAGCCGCTGCTGGATTTGAACTGCCAAGCCCGCGGGCAGCAGTCCAGCACTCAACTAGTTACGCCACCAGGGTTCAGCTACTACCATCAATATTCTTAACCAACACCATAACTCAAATATTTCCATCCTTCTATTGTCTTCCTTAGTCACTGTCCAGCTTTCATATGCATATGAAGCCACAGGGGGCATGTTGGTGTTTGTTGTTAATTCACAGTGAGTCCACGTACAACAGAACAAAACACTGCACAATCCTATGCAATCCTCACAATTGTTCCTATGGAAGGTCTTCCTTTTTCACTGCTCCTCTTCATTATCAAGCACATCCTTCTCAGGGGCCGAAAAGCAAGAATGACATTTTGAGAATGAAGGTGTGCCTAACATAACCACTTACATGCATGTTAAAAGTTGGGTGCTGTATGAGGAGGACCAATGAAGAATCCCTGCTTTTGTATAACGTGGTGCTGGGGAAGAATACTGGAAGTTCTGTCAACTGCCAAGAGGACAAACAAGGCTCTCTTGGAAGACGTATGGTCAGAGTGCTCCGTGGAAGCAAGTACAGTGGGCCTTCATCTGACACATTTTGGACATGTCGTCAGAAGAAACCAGTTCTAGAGAAAGACAATATGTGTGGTAAAGTAAAGGGGCAGCAAAAGACAGGAAAGTCTTCAATGAGACTGCAAAAATAGGCTTAAGCATAGAGAAAATCGCGAGGATGGTGCACCACTGGGCATGGTTTCCTTGTTTTGTCTGTAGGGTGGATACAATTCAGAATAACTGGATGGCATGTGACAACAACAACAATATGTGTACATCTTAACAACCACTTCAAGAGAGGAAGCTTTACCTCAGCTGAGATCAGATCTCAAGTATAGGGAGAGGGCAGTTAATTCTTAGCATTGCTCTACCATCCCCTTACATCTACAGACATTCCTATGAGAATAACTAGCACATCTTACTGGAAATTCAAATCAAGAGATTGTTAGGGATATATCTGACTTAGAGAAAGGGGATGACACTTCCATTGTTGAATAAATTGGGTGTAGCAACCTGCCACTGGGAATGACATTTATATAGACCATAAGGAAGGAATATTCCCAGTATTATGTTCCTAATTGAACACTTTTGACCTAGTTTCTATCCAGCCCTTAAAGACTCAGTCTGCATTCGATAGACAAGTGGAAATTTAGACTGTCTTTTTGAGGTACACGGCATCCTTCACAGGCCACACCAGAAGTAGCCAATTTGTAAATCCCACTAAGTCAACTGGATTTTACATCAAACTCACCTGGAGCAGATTTACTGCTTTGGACGTTAGACTAAAATGTCATAGAGTGAAAAGAAGGCGGTGACCTCTAGGTTATAATGACATGTGCAAGCACCTAGAATTAGAAAACCAAAAGGGTTTTCTATATCTGAAGCTGAAAGAACTCAGGAAAAAATTAGACCCTCAAATTGCACTATTGAAAGATTCTATAGGCAAAATGTTGAGTTATCCAGGAAGCAGCGAGAGAAGATGGCAAGAGAGTCACTGTACCAAAAATAACTGGTTGACATTCTACTCTTGAAGGCGGTAGCATATGAGCAAGAACCACTGATGCTAACAGAAGAAGTTCAAATTGTACTTCATGCTTAAGCCAAAAACAGGACTCCAGGAAGGATCAGAATACCCTTTGAAATGTTTCAGAAAGCGGAATAAGCACTGGAAGCACTCAGTTATGCGAGGAAATCTGGAACAACACTACCTGGCCAAATGCCTGGAACAGATCCATGTTTGTGCTCATTCCAAAGAAAGGAGACCCAAAAGAAGGTCCAAATGGTAGAGTGATATTATTGATATCAGACACATGTAAAATTTTACTTAAGCTCATCCAACAAGGGTTGCTGCGGTACATTGGCAGGGAACTCCCAGAAGTTCAGGCTGGATTCAGAAGAGGACACGGACCAAGAGATATCATGACTGATGTCAGCTGGATCTTCACTCAGAGCAGAGAATACTAGAGATGTTTACTTGAGTGCGCCATGTCATTTCACTGTTTGGGTCATAATAAACTATGAGAAGATTGGGAGTTCCAGAACAGCTCATTGTGCTCATGACGAGTTTGTCCATGGATTAAGTGGCAGTTGTGTAAACAGAATAAGGGAATACTGCATGGTTTAAAATCAGAAAAGGTGTGTGTCAGGGTCATATCCTTTCACCATGCTTGCTCAAACTGTACCCTTAGGAAATCATCAGAAAATCTGGATTTTATGAAGAGTGTGGTATCAGGATTGGAAGACGGCGAATTTACAGATGACACAACACTGCTTGCTGAAAGTGAGGAGGAATTGAAGCACTTGCTGTTGAAGATCGAGGATTGCAACCTTCAGTATGCATTACAACTCTGTATAAAGAAAGCCAAAATCCTTAGTACTGGAACAATAGATAATATAATGATAAATGGATAAAAGGTTGAATTTATCAAGAATATCATCTTGCCTGAAATCAAAATCAATGCTCATGGAAGCAGCACTCAAGAGAAAAATTGATGTCTTGCATTGGATAAATCTGGTACACAAGACCTCTTTATAGTATCGAAGAGCAAGGATGTACTCTGAGGACGAAGGTACTCCTGACCCAACCCATCATATTCCCCATCACACCAAATGCAACTGGAAGTTGGACATTAAATATGGAAGATCACAGAAGAATCAATGCATTCAAATTGGATTGCTGAAGAAAAATAATTAAAGTACCATGAGCTTGCTGAAAGGACAAACCAATCTCTATCAGAAGAATAATGACCAGAGTGCTCCTGAGAGGGAAAGATGGCAAGACTTCATCTTACGATATCTTGGACAAATTGTCAGGAGAAACCAGAACATCTTGTTTGGTGAATTGGAGGAAGAGTGAAAAAGAGGAGGACCCTCAATGAGACAAGATGGACTGGCACAGTGGTTGCATCAATGGGCCTGAACATAAGAATGATTGTGAGGATGGTGCTGGACTGTGCAGGGTTCTGTCCTGTTGTGTATGCAGTTTCTGTGAGTCAGTGCCAATTTAATTGCATCTACCAATAACGACAACACACAGCTACAGTAATCAAAACAGCCCAGTACTGATATAACAATAGCCATATAGAAAATGAAGTAGAATTGAGAGTCTAGAACTAAAACTACATATCTATGGTTAACTGATTTTTAAGAAAAGTGCTATGTTCATAAATTTAAAAATAAGAGTTTCCTCAACAAATGATGCTAGAAAAATTGAATTTCCACACGCAGAATAATGAAACAGGTTCCTTGCCTCGCACCATATTTTTTAAAAACTACACTAAAGTCTAAATGTGCAAAGTAAATCATAAAGCTTTTAGAAGAATGAGGAAGAACAAAGACCTCTTGCTTAGCTTTCAACATTAGATTACTTGTATAATAACAAAAGCAGAAACCACAAAAGAGTAACAGTAAACGAAACCTCACAACAATATTAAAATTTTGTTCAGCAAAAATCTTTACCAAGAACGTGGAGACAAGTTTCTGCCTGGTAAAATTGCTGCAGAAGTTGCAATCTAACAAGAATTTTTAAATTGATATAAAATTTTGGGAACTTAACAAAAGATGAGCAATCTAGTCATAATATAGGCAAAAGACTTAAATAAAAATATTTCACCAGGCTGAGTCCTGGTTGCGTAGTGGTTGTGTGCAGGACTGCAGCCCACTGGGTTAGCAGTTCAAATCCAGCAGCAGCTCTCCAGGATCAAGGCTGGGCCTCCTACTCCCACCAGAGGGCAGTGATGCTAAAAATATATATATTTCACCAAAGAGAACATTCAAATGGGATCAAACATATTAAAAAGTATTAATAGCATAATTAGACATCAGAGAGATAGAAATCAAAACCAAAATGATACTATTTCATTACCTTTACAATGACTAGGACTTTTTTAATATTAATTAGGAAGTGGAGAAAATCAGAACTCTTATCAACAACTAGTAGGAATTCAAAATGGCACTGTTTTTGTGGAAAACAATATAGTGGTTCCACAAAACAGTAAAACTAGAACTACCAGCCATTCAACTCCTAGGCATCTACCCATCAAAACTTGAAAGCAGAGAAGCAGAAGGATGTTTGCTCACCAATATTCACTGCAGCCCCGTTCACAATAGTTAGGTGAAAACGCTTAAATGCCCATCAATTGGTGAATGAAAAAACACAATATATTACATATAGGACAGGGTCCCCAAAAAGCCTGGAATTGCACTGGGCAGAGAGGAACTATTACAGTACACATTTTTCCCCTGATAGGGGAACATTGAGCAACTCACTCTGAATCGGTGCACCCAGTGGTGTCACCTCAGAAGGTGCTTTCTGGTCACAGTGAATTTTTTTGTAAAGAGTGTTTCCCTTGAACTTCATTTTTTGCAATGGCTGATTTAAGAGAAAAGGCTGTGGCTGTGAAATTTTGTTTCATGCTTGGGGAAAATGGCACAGAAACTGTTGTGATGCTGGACACACCTGACAAGGACAGCACTATGGGGAAAACTCCAGTGTACGAGTGGTTTTCCAATTTCAAAAGAGGTGAAATGTTGTTTGATAACAAACCTCATTCTGAACGTCTGTAAATTTCCCGAATGAATGACGTTGACTGGTAGTGAATTTGGAGTTTGTCCCACCAGGTCAGACTATTAATCAAGTTTTCTGAAAAGATTGCCTAACAGTATGTGACGAAGAAAGGCTTGGTTGGTGGCTTGGGGGTGTGGAGGGCGGGGGGAGAGAGACTGGTTTTGCCACCATGACAATACACCTACTCACACTGCCATTTGGGAGGGTGAAAAAAAAACAGCATGCCTCTCTTGGCCTACACCCCTGACTTACCTGACTTTGCTCTGTGCAACTTTTTGTTTCTGCAGATAGAGAGGGACATAAATGGACAGTGATTTGACAACACAGAAAAGGTATAGGGAAAAAAACGAGGTAGGTGCTGTTAGCCATCCAGACAGATGAGTTTAAAAAATGTTTCCGAAAATGGAATCACAGATTTGACAAACGTATTATGTGTAATGGAAACACTTTAAAGGTGATAAGACTGTTTTGTTAAAAAAAATTAAATACATAGCTCTGAAAATATAACTCCAGTTTTTTTGGGAGGTACCCCCTCATCTACATTAGAATACTACTTAGCCTTCGGGAAAGTGGTGGCTTAATACAATGTACAGTATCGATAGAACTAGAGGAATTAGGCTGAGTGAAATAAATCAATCACAAGGGGCAGATACTATCTGGTCTCAGATAAAAAAATTTATAAGGAAAGGCAAATATATAGATATTAAAGTCTATTAGGGGCACATGGAAGGGAGACAGTGGGATTAAAGGAGATGGGAAATTACATTACTTACCAGGAGGCTTGGACAGTCAAATATTTGTACAGCTGTCCATAAGTTGTAAGAAGCTGACTTTGCCAAAGTTGTGTGATATATTTACTACAACAACAACAACAACAAAAGAGCTGCTGCTAAGACTGTAATCAAACATCTCCGTAATTCTGATCCCTTGATTTCAAGGTTTAAGGTCATAGGCATCCCTAACAATTGGCCTACTAACTCATTTATAGATTTGTTGCTTATTGCCTCTGGTCATAAATGCTTCCTCCTTTAGACTCCATTTGCTGAGTTGAAATAAAGAAAGTCAGAAATAAGAAGAAGGTATGGAATATATACCTAATTGCGTCCGTGAACAACCTGTCTCAGACCAAAAGCCATAGATAGTGCTCACCTCCCATAACTGAATTTGTTGATTAGAGTCTATTCTAGAACCCTGATCAGAAGGGGGCATATGCAAAACACGATTTCATTCTAAGGAATTCTAGACTTTATTTATGAACTCCTAAACTATTATCTAGTTTAGGATAATACCTAAAGTTCAAATAAAAAATAATCCTCCCAAATCATCTGATAGCTGGGCAATAGTCTAGCTTAATTAATATAAAAAGGTCTACCTGGAGCATTATGCTCTTTCCACAACTATCTGCATGGGATCAAATGTGCGATGCAAAAACTCCAAACCCAATGCCATCAAGCCATGGCTGACTCAAAGCGACCCCTTTCGGGTTTTCAAGACTGTGACTGTCAAAGGGAACGGAAAGACTAGCCTCTCTTCCGTGGAGGTGCTGTGGTTTCAAACTCCCAACCACGCAGATCATAACCACTCATAACCCAGCTCATTACCACTGCAAGGAGACGTCAGGGACGGTGGGTTGATATTAATGATGGAGGAACAACTCAGAAGAGGAGGGGAGAACCGTTATAAAATATTAAAAACATAACGTGACAAAACTGCACATGTATGTTGAACTGCTGTATGTTTAGTTGTGTACATATATTCTGAACAGCAAAATTAATTAAACTAAGTATTTACACCATCCTAAAAAACTTGCCTTGGGCTACTTTGAGAGGAAGTTGCTGTATCAGTAGATCAAGATGCTGTGCTTAACTGCCTCCTCTGCTCTGTCTACCTTGGTAACATGATTCCTTTTATCAAGGCACAAGGATGTTGGAGCCTATCTGAACGCCACTCTGAGGACATAGATGTAGCTCTCAAGGCATAGAATACAATATTTTACAAGTTGTTTTTCTGAGAACCTCACTTAGCACAACTGATAGCATTTGAAAGAAGCTAGAGATTCAAAACACTATTTTGAAGATTGAAAAGTAGAGAAAAACAATCGAGGATTTATCCTTATTTTCTTTTATTAAACGGAACCATTGGCTAACCAAGTAATTGATGAGGGGAGTTTCTCTATTGAAATAAAGAAGCCATTATGGGGACTTTGGAATATCATCTCTTTACAACTCTTAACACATTGATAATGAATACACTTCTAAAGCTGCTAATATTTCAGAATGAAAAAAAATGTTATATTTCTCCAGGTGAGAGAACATTAACCCTGATGAGAAATGTTTTCAAAAATAAAACTTGAATTTGACTACAATAAAATAATGCTTGAACACTTAAACCTCTGTATCCAACTACTGGCTTATTGAAAGCATATTAATATTACCATAAGAATATGATCAGACAAAATCAGAGGCTAGAAAAGTCTACAGGGGAAAAAATGGCCTACCTTCTTCAATAAAAAAATTCTAAGAAAAGATGAAGAGGGATACAGAGGACACTATGGAGTCAGAAATGAGGATTATAGACAGAGCTGTCTACCCTAAAACTAAATCACAGTCTACTCAACCCAACAGCTATCAACAATTCACATATTCAATTCTACAAGGATCTGCAATATTGCCAGAACTCTGCAATATTGAAAGTCTTTCAACATTCTACATTAAAAGGTAAATATTGTATTGATTTTAATCCTTTTCTTCCTTCCTAATACTGAATGTGCATCTATTTCAAATCCCCAGCCATTCATGGATTAATCAGGTAAGCTGATTAACTCTAGCTATTTATTACCTGAAATTTATTACCTGCATATCTAAATGACTTAATCAGTGACAAAAAAATAAAAAAACACCCAAAATTCTAATGAAGAAGTCATTTGGGGAGACTTCAGAGTGCATTGAGGGAAACATTTTTTATCATGAGGATGAGAGTCCTTAGCACATCTCAAAAAAAAAAACAAATCAGAAACAGAATTCCTAGAAGGTAGCTAGGAAGTACACTTTCCCAATCAGCATAGTCTTAGGGATTGTGTTCTCAAGTGCCACAAAAACAGACCAGACTCCATGAGAATCAAGGCCTGGGAACTAAATACTTTCAGAGAATTCCCATGCCTTGGTCTCCCTCTCAAGCAACTTCCCTACATTTTGGGTTGCTCCCCTAAGCTTACTTCAGTATTGAAAAAGGCACTCCCTTTACGATGAGAATAAGTATTGGCTGCATACTCTGATGAAGGTGAATGGAGATAGTTTTGTTTTAGAAATTAAGTTAGAATTTGCTATATCCTTTAAATAATTAGGAACCCCACTACTCTAAGAAGCATTCTCGGTCAACAATAAACATGTGGGATAAGAAACTGTCTCAATGTAGGAAATGACTGTCAACAACCTCATAGGGACCTAGCATGAGAGCCCTACACAGGAGGTGAGACAGTATTTGCTGAGTAGAATTTTCTGTCTACACTCTACCATCTATCTAGTGTAACAATAATTCCTCCACCCTATTCGGCAAAAACCATCATATTAAACAAATGTAGCTTCTTTACAAAAAGGACTATTTTGCCTGTGGTTTTAACATGAAGATATCGGGGCTGAGCCCCAGGGTATAGTGGTTGTATGCAGGACTGCAGTCCACTGGACTGGCAGTTCAGACCCAGCAGCAGCTCTCCAGGAGCAAGGCTGGGCCTCCTACTCCCACCAGAGGGCAGTGATGTCCCCCGAAAAAAAAAAGAAAAACATGAAGATATCATATGTGAAAGCATCATTACAGCAAAATGAAAGCTTTGTCCTATCCACATCCTTAAAATCAAATCTATTTTGAAGAATATCTCATCTTTTGAGTGCCTTCCCACCTGGGAAGTTCATCTTCTGACATGATTTCAGACAATGTTCTACTGTTACTTATAAGATTTTCACCAGCCTTTTTTTTTTCAGAATTATATTACCAGGTCCTTTTTCTCTAGTTTTAAATCTCTGCTTAAACCTATCTTCCATGCGTAACTCTACTGGCATTTGAAATAACTGTTGTATATCTTCTAGTATCAGAGTAAAATGCAATCTTCACAGTATGTCAAACTTACAGCAGAGTGATTTTGCTACTTAAGCAAAAGTCCAGAACTGAGTCTCTAATCTAGATATGTTCTTATAACATTAATTTTCAGGGATGTATAATATAAGATATGTAGCAGCATTAGCTTTAATAGAAAATAGAAAATAAATCTGTGTATTTGATAAATTCTGTGTGATTTGTTGTACAAAAGCATATGAATGCCTCCAATGTACTTTAAATTTAAATTTGATTTAAATAAACCTGTCCCTTTGATAAACCAAGAGGTTGCTTATTCCTATGCATTGATATACATATATACACATATAGTTACATAATATGAACATTAATCTGTGTAGGTACAGTAACATAAATTAAACCTATACCTGTGTCAATCCATAGAGGTCATGAACTAAGGAACAATCTTAAAATAGCAATTCATTACTCCAATAGTATTAACAAACCAATGTACCTCGGTAGATTTAAAAAATGCCCCTAAATTTGTTCAAACTCTTCTTTTCAAAAGGTTAAACCTAATTCCTCACCTCTTATATATTGATCAGACTTAGTGATTTGCTTCTAGTGAGCAGCATTTGGCTAAAGCAGTGTCATGTTACTTCTAAGGCTAGGTTTTATAAAGGATGGCTTCTATTTAATTCTCTAGGTTAGACCAGGATGCCTAGAGAAAAAAATTCAGACACTCATACAAGTTTAAGAGAGAGTTTTATATCAAAGAGTAATTATGTATTAAGAACACATCTCATCTCAGTCCAGATCAAGTTTATAAATTCTATATTAACCCATAAATCCAATACTAGTTCATTAATTCTTCAGACTCATGCAGCACAAACTATGATGCAAAATGCAGGAAGATCACAGAACAATGGGTACAAACTCTTATGGATCCACTGGCAGTGGAAGCATCTTGGCAGTGGAAGCAATTCAGCTCTGGCTCAAGTCTTCTTGGGGTTCCTCCAGCTGAGACTGACTCTTCAACAGTGTGGTAAAGCAGAGAAAGAGAGAAAGTTCCCAGAATCCTCAGAGAAGGCCATGCCCACAAGAAGACATCAAGCTGTGACCTGATTGACAGGTTACACTCCACCCCTACACTTTTTTTTTTCAAATAAAGCACTTTATTGGGGGCTCATACAGCTCTTATCACAATTCATATGTATCAAGCACTTTTGTACATTTGTTGTCATCATCATTCTCAAAACATTTTCTTTCTACTTAAGTCCTTGGTCTCAACTCCTCATTTTCCCCCTCCCTCTGCCACCCTTCCACCTTCTCTCACAAAACCTTGATAATTTATAAACTGTTATTATTTTTCTCTGTCTTACACTACCCGATGCTCCCTTCAACCACTTTTCTGTTGTCCATCTCCAGGATAAAGGTTATATGTAGATCATTGTGATTGGTTTTCCCCTTTCTCCTCCACCTCCCTTTCCCGTCCTGATATATCTACTCTTATTATTGGTTTTGAGGGCTTTATCTTCCCTGGATTCCCTGTGTTTCCAGTTCTGATCTGTACCAGTGTACATCCTCTCATCTAGCCAGATCTGTAAGGTAGAATTGGGACATGATAGTAGAGGGAAGGAAGCATTCAAGAACTAGAGAAAAGGTTGTATGTTTCATCATTGCTATACTGCACCCTGACTGACTTGTCTCCTACCCACGATCCTTCTGTAAGGGGATGTCTACTTGCCTACAGATGGGCTCTGGGTCTCCACTCTGAACATCCCCTCATTCACAATTGTGGAAGTCATATAATCAGGTGTCATTTTGAGGATGAAGAGGGTAGGGGTGGAATCTAACCTGTCAATCTGGAGGTAGCCAATGAGATCTCTGTGTAGGCATGGCCTTTTCCTGAGAATTCTGGGAAATGTGATATTTCCTTCTTGGAGGTGGAGACACTCTCTCTCTCAGTTCACTTCCTTGGAGACTTTCCACTGACAATACTTGCTGCCTGAAAAACTCGAATGACAAGACATCCATGATGAGAAGTCATATAGACCTACCCCGATGCGACTAGAAACCTAGACTTCGAAAAGCCATGTGAAGACTCCTGCCAGCACTGAGATGCTTACAACACCAGTGGATCCAAAGACTTTCTACCCACTGACTTGTAATCATCCTGTATGAAGTGTCAGTGCATGGGTTTCATGAGTCAGAAGAAGACTTTATAGATTGATATCAGACATGTGGGCTAATATCAGACTTGTGGGCTTGGAATGGACTGGGTTGGGATACTTTCTCAATGTTCAATTCCTCTTGTATATAAACCTCTCCCTTATATATGTGTGTGTGTTTATGAATTTGTTTCTCTAGTCTACCAGGACTAATAAAACAATGGAATGCTTTTTTTGTTCTTTGATATTTGATCCCATCAACACTTCATGATAACACAGGCTGGAGTGCTTGTTCCATGTGGGTCTTGCTGCTTGTCAACTACATGGCCACTTGTATATCTTCAAGCCTTTAAGACTCCAGACATTATATCTTTTGATATGCAGACCCATAGTTTTCTTCATAATAGTTGTTTATGCACCCTCATTGTCCTCGGTGATTGTGTCAGGAAGGTGAGCGTCATGGAATGCCAGTTTAATAGAACAAAGTGTTCTTACTTTAAGAGAGTGCTTGAGTAGAAGCCCAATGTCCATCTGCTACCTTAATACTAAGCCTATAAATATATGCACACAGATCTATTTCTCCATCATCATATAAATATATTTACATATGTAGATGCCTATATTTAGACCAATATAAATGTCCTTTGCCTCTGTGGTGGGCATGTACTTTGGTATCAATTTCATGACTGGGAGTGTTGGGGTGGAGTCTATCCTGTCTATCTGGAGATAGCCAATGAGATTTCTGTGTGGGCATGTCTTTCTCTGAGAATTCTGGGAAATCTCAAGATATTTCCCTCATAGCAGTGAGAGACTATCGTCTCAATCCCTGGGAGACACTCTACTGACAAGACAAGGTGGCAGCATGCTGACAGACCCTGAGTCCTGATGGAGCCAGGAGAGAAGCTACATGAGCTTACCCTGATGGAACCAGACCTCTGGGGCCAGAGAAGCCATGTGGAAACTCCAGCCACTGTTGAGATGCTTGGGAGGCCATGGGGAGACCCCTGCCAGTGCTGAGATGCTTCTACTGCCACTGGATATACAAGACTGCACCCACTGGCCTGTGATTATCCAGACATCATTGCATGTGCCTCATGAGTCTGAAGAGGACTGATGGATTGGTATCGGACATATGGACTACCATCGGACTTATGGACTTGGACTGGACAGGGACGGAATGTTTTCTCAATGTTCCATTCCTCTTGTATATAGACCTCTCCCTTATATACATATGTGAGTTTATGAATTTATTTCTCTAGTCTACAGGGACTAACAGCCCCCTAGTTCCTTCCTCTATTTCCTTTTACTTTCCTCTTGCCCCACTATCATGCTCAGCCTTCATTTGGGTTGCAGTGATTCCTTTCAGTTACATTGATCTTGATCAAGGCTTACCAGGCCTGCAACTCCCTCCTCGCCATTCATTTTAGCCCTTCATCCTTAATACCCTCAAGCTGACATGAGATTATGTCACCACCACATGCTCTTTGTATCAAAGATTGCTCCCTTCGAGGAAGTGAGGCAGCTAGTCATGAAGACACTCGTGTAGTTTTATGGGAACATCCACATGGGGAGAAAGGAGTTTCCCACTAGCAAACAATCATCATGGCTTTCTGTGAGGAAGCTGGAAGTATATCCTTCATCCTTAGTCACACTTGAGAAGACTTCAGCCAACACCTTGTCCACTATCAATGATAGGCACAGAGTCTGAAATTGTAGGACAAAGAAATGATGAGATGACAATGTTTACTGCTGTTGTAAATTATTTGGTTTTCAGATAATTTGAGATAACACGCATGCAAAATAATTTGGGGGATGGGGATGTTGGTGTTCTTCTAGCATTGAATACTCTTGCAGATTATCAGCTAATTGCTATTTCAGACTTCTAGCTTCCATAACTGTGAGACAATAAGCTTCTCTTGTTTTAAACTACTTATGATCATTTGTCATAGCAGCTCTAGGAAACTAGTACAGGACTTCACTCAAAAAGTATTTCTCATAGAAAAATGTATATTTTGCTAATAAAACAAAAGACAAGTGCAGCAAAGCACTCTTGGTATGTTCTTCAATGACACTTCCATTATTTTCAGTGTAAAAGTCAAGATAGTTAACATGCTCTAAAACAATCCAGTTCCACCATCATGCCTCTCTTCAAATGTTACACTTCACAAAATATTTTTCTTCTTTTGTAGTACATCAAATGATTTAGGATTGTGAAAGACTTTGAGATGGGCAGAAAAAAATGACTGGGTATCTTAAATAGTATAACCTTCCAGATAATCTTCATCTATCCCTGAGTTTGAGCTATTTGACAACTCTGTAAATTATAGAAAAGGGATTATATTTCAATTGTTTCTTACCTATAGCAATGTACATGAATCCCTGTGCATATTAACCAATTTGTCACCTATTTTTTTTAAATCACTTTACTCCTGATTGATTATATTGGGTTTTGTTGTTGTTGTTGTTGTTGTTGTTTATTTGGTTTGGTTTTTTATTTTCCTTTGACTTATTTGTGTTATCTTACTGTTCCTTCATTAAGGAGTGGAATAAAGTCTTGTACTCGTGCTCATTTCATATTTGTGCCAGGGTCATGATTTTATCTTTCCTTAAGAGATTCATCTTTAACAAATATTAATTTACTCCTTCAAACTATTGTACATGCTGTAACCTGTGGCATGAATATCTAAATCAGTATCTCTGCTGCCCTGCAACCTAGAGATCATTCATCCTTAATATCCGTGCTCTGACTTAGTCTCCTTTCTGAAGACCTCTGTAATTCCTTCGATACTTGGTAAACAAAGAGTTGCAACACTACAGATAAAAGGAGAGGCAGGACTGAGCCCCGGTGGCGTCGTGGTTGTGCGCGGGACTGCGGCCCACTGGGACGGAGGTTCAACTCCAGCAGTGGGGCTGGGCCTCCTCCTCCCACCACCGGAGAGCAGTGATGCCCCCCCCCCCAAAAAAAAAGGAGAGGCAGCTGTTAAGACCCTATGTGTAAAGGAACAAAATCCTGTTTCAAGAAGTTTGGTGTATCTGGAGGAACAGACTGAAAGAGGGATGAGGATGAGGATGGAAACCCAGGTCTGTCCTGTGAAGATGTTTAGTTTATCTTTTTGCAGTACAAATGGGAAGCCCCCAATTGTTTTTCACATTTTTAAAAGGTGGCCATAGTTGTTTGTTTCAGGGCAAACAAAAGGATTCCACATTCAAACATATTCCATAGAGGCTCTTTTGTTAAACAGCAAATAGACCAAAAGCAAGATAAAAGTAAGAATATCAACATAAGGGACAGCAATCACAAGCACACAATACAGCAGCAGAAACAGAGACTCCAGGTTCATGGCCATGTGTTCCTTAGAAAAGGTTAGCAATCAAAGATGATCCAAATGGATCATGATGGATGTCAGACCAATGGATTCCTGTTGCAGACAGAACTGCAGAAGAGGGGAACGAATCATGATTTACTAAGGAGAACATACCCAATTGCAGATTAAAATAATTTACACAGTTGACTCTGGGGCTGTGACGACCATGCAAACACAATGTAGATTGGGGTTGGGGTATAACTCATGACCAGCCTGGACTCACAGCTGCCAACATGTAGTTAGCATGGGACTATTGTCAGTAAATTGTTTTACACGTGCAACTTCCCTGGTTCTCCCAGCAAGCCCAGGGGGAAACTGGGAACCTCTAGGGTAAACTTCGGAGCTATATTCTTCAATTTTAATAAATAAACCAACTGCTATCAAGACCATTTTGACTCATAGCAACCACAGCCATACAGAATGCAGCAGAACTTTGGGCTCCCTCCAAACTTCCAAGGCTGTAAATCTTTACAGGAAGATTTCTCCCACACACCAGCTAGTGGGCTTGCACCATGGACATTATGGATGGCAGTCCCACAAATAACCTACTACACCACCAGGGCTCCTGAGATTGAAGCAGGTCATAAGAAATGTATAGCAACCATGGTAGCTTAAATAATTCAAATGAAAGATGATGAAAACTCATACCAAGCTTTTGGTAATAAAAATGAAAGGGGAGTGTGAAGAGTAGATGAACTGAAAGACAGAAGGTAACAGGAATATACTTTAAATGGATTAAATGAAACCATTCAATTTATTTAAATATATAAATTATTTTATTTATTAATTAAATACATGGAATGAAGACATCAGAGGTGGCTAGATAGGTGCTATGTTTTCCCCTACACAATAGGACAGCTGCTAGCTTTAGAAGTAGTGAACAAGAAAACAGATGTAAGACTTAGGTACCCAAGCCTAGTGCCATTTGAAAAGCATATTTTAAAATAAAAGAAAGAATAACTCACTTTCCAGAATACGGAATAATTCTAAAGCATAGCTGATTGCACAAACAAAAGCTGAATTTTCTGGATGGGATATTTCAGCCTATTTGAGGATGATCCATTAACATTAAGCTACTGTCGCATGAACTCTCTAAGCCGTGAGCTCTAGAGAATAGAGAATAGCTAAGTGGACTACACAATACACAATGATGAAGGCTTATCCTGACTCAGAAGACAGCAGCATGTGGCCTTTTTCAACTGATTTAATCCCTGTCTTTTTATCTGAAAAATGAATACATGAATAACAAACTCACTCCATGTGAAAGATACCTAGTCCTTCTAGAGTGATATTTCATCTGTGAGGTTATTTATCCTAATGTGGGCCTTTTTAGACTGCACAATTTTACTATCTTCCATAGTCAATTATCCAAAGAATTACACAGTACTGTTATCCATTTATAATGCTGATTTTACATATGGAAAGTACATTTGATATCAAATCTTCTAACCATTTTTAATTCTAATTCCTGTAGATTTAAGAAACAAGGTACCTCAACTTTATAAAGGTGAAAAATATCATTGTAATTGCTACGTAAAGGTTATTTTAAATTGAACTTTGACTATTTTACCACTGAAAGACTGATAATGTATGAAACTTAACTTGAAAATAGTAGTTCAAGTAAAAAGATAGTCTAGAATAAAAATGGGTGCAAAACATAGAAAACTTAAAACTAATGGGTATGGACTTTAAGACCCAAGTAATTATTAATAAAGTAATGTTCCAAGCAAGTATTAAGATCCAAGGCATGTCTACTTAAATATAATAGGGGAAAAAAAGAAAAATATATATAATAGAAAGTAGATTTAAAATGCAGTATCAGTTTAAAAATTGAGAAATAAATGCAAATGGTTTTCCTATTTTAACGAATCATTTAACCTATACTAGCAGAAATCTTAAGAACTTGCGAACCCTTGGAGTGTGATAGCAACATATAAATGGTCCTTCTAAGAACAACAACAAATTTACTTAGAGATGAGAACGCAAGACAGCAACACCTCATGTTAAGGAGGGAAGTAGAGTGAGAGCAAAGTGCCAGGACACAGATGTTCTCCCCCATGATAACTAAAGCTTTCTTCAATCTATCATACTTACTTTAGCGCATTTCCATTGAAACCCTCTTAAATTCATCACCGCTGATGTATAAGAAGCTAAAACCAAAGCAATTGTTTGAAACCTCCCTTCCATCCAATGAAATGAGCCAACTTGTCTTAGCTCCCTGCTGTTGCTAAAACAGAAATACTTGTGAAAGGCTTTAACAAACAAAAGTCTATTTTCTCAAAGTTTGGGAGACTAGAAGTCCAAACCAGTACTCTGGGCCTAGGTCAAGTCTTTCTGTCTTGACTCTGTAGGGCAATCTCTATCCCGTGCCTTCTCGGTGACCGTCCTATCACATGGCATCTAGCCTATCCTAGATCTAGGAAGTTCTCAGGTCCCAAGAATGTCCTCCATTCCCCACTATTCTTCCTGGATGGTAGAAAAGTCCTTCTCTCTGCTCACCTCTCGCTGCTTCCATCTCTTGGAAGATGCAACGTATCGCTCAAGAAAAGGTGTGACATGAGTAAGGTGGTATAATTCAAGATATATCTTACCTAACCCCACTTCATAGAGAGTTTGGATTGGCAACACATAAAATGGAGAAGTATCTTAAAATGGACGGTGATTCTATCCGGATAAAAAATGGAAGAGGATTTCGTATTCCTAGGAATTATGGAAGGAGACCTGGTAGGGTCATGGGTCACACATTTAGCTGCAGATCACGATGCCAGCAGTTTAATCCCACTAGCCATTCCCAGAGAGAATGACTAGACTGCCATCCATAAAGAAAACAAACTTGGAGAGCCCAGAGGGAAGTTCTACTCAGTCCTGCAGGGTTGTTATGAGCAGAAACGGACTCGATGGCAATGGGGGGAATCGTAGCCTACTCAAGTTAACACATATTTGGTGGCAGCAGTCAGGAGTTGGGGGAGGGGGCAGGGCACATAATTCAATTCGTGACATGATTTAACAAACATTCTAATTAAAACAATCTCTATCGGCATCAAAAGTAACCAATATATATCCATTATAGAGTGCATTTTTCCGCTATAGGACAATCTGAATACAAATAATGAAGATAATCCATCATCTCTCCATTTAAGAACAACATGCAACACTGCAGAAAGAGAATGGGTGGTTTTACACTGATACTGTCAGATCTGAACATCTATAAGCTGACCAAAGAGCTGACCACAGGAATACAAAGAGTCTCCTCTTAGGTATGTTTTCCTTGGCCAGATCAGCAGTGAAGAAAACTCTAAACTGAGAGTTATGACCCTGATAACATTCCAATTTTCAATTGATAATCAAGAACCAGTGCTAAAAAGGAAGCAATAAGACCAAGAGAGAAAAAAATATCCATCTTCTGACAGGTATCATTGTAATCCAATTTTTTACTGAAGATTATAACTTACCAAGAAAAGGGAGATGGTTACAATTCAAAATAGCAATATCTAATCAAAGAAGCAATTCCTCTTCATGACATCACAATCAACATGCCAAAATCACCTGGCCAATTAAGCAGGAGCTTCAAAAACTTGGAGACAAAATTTTCAGGAGACGAAAGTTTCAGACTGACACTTCATATACCCCAGTCTATCACTCCTGAGGAGCAGAATGCAAGTAGCCATGATAGGCTATGTCCCTTGATCATTCAGCTTAATTCCTCAGAACCAAAGCACAAGCAAGGGCCTCAAGTAAAAAGCTGATAATGTACACAAAAATTCAGCAAGAAAAACATCAGGAATAATCACATTATTTTAAAAATAGAGAAAGTCAGCACTAAGGCAATTTTAATTCCCTTTTTTAAGTAAAACCAGTTCAAACTTTGAAATAATGAAAACACAGGATTCACCAAGCCAAAAATCAAGAGTGGTGGTGAGAAGCACCAGATTACATTGGACTAGGTCTCAGAATCCTAAGTCAAGTAGAAGCAGTTTTCTAAACTTAAAAAGAGCAACAAAAAATAGACGGTACTTTAGAACACGTCACCAATGATATGAAATAGAGGAATATCTATCAGAAGAAAATTTTGTAAAGGGTAAGAGCATAGATATATTGCTAGGAAAAGTTCAAAATATTCCATGCACAAAAAGTTACTAAATATTTTTAAAACATCAAGATATGTAAAAGTGATGTTATTACATTGCTAAATTATTATAATTTGACAAACTTCTTTATAGATGAAACCTTTCGGCAAAAGAAAGAGAAACAAGCTGACTGCAGACTGGCTCATAATCTTAGACTTAAAAGAAAAAACTTGCCGTTGGGCTGATTCTGACTCTGAGCAAACTGATGGAAGAGGGTAGAACTTAGTTCTACTCTCATGTGGTTCTCAACCTTCCTCATGCCGCAACACTTTCATAGAGTTCCTCATACTATGGTGACTCTGCCCCAACCATCAAATGATTTTTGTTGCTACTTCATAAGTGTCATTTTGCTACTGTTATGAATCTGCCAACCCCTGTGGAAGGGTCATTCTACCTCCAAGGGGGCATGACCAACAGCTTGAGAACCTAGAGTCTACAGTTTTTTGAGAGTATATATTTACAGGAAAGGCATTCATCATTCTCTCCTGGTGGGTTTGAATGGCCAACCTTGTGGTTAGCAGCACAACAAATTCCAATGCAGTCTACAGCATTCCAAGGCCTTCTTCCTAAAAGATACCCAAGTGACCAATGCCCTCAGTATGAGTAGGTGTTTGTCTACACAAGCAAAAATGCTATGATGACGAGTATCTATATACCTATTGATGTCACAACTCTCATTTCTGAAGACTAGAAACCTAGCAATGGGGTTTCTGAATCATATGATAGTTCTTCTAATATTTTAAAGAGTCATACAAATTTCACAGTGGTTGCACCATTTTACAGTTCCACCAGAAGTGGATAGTACCAGTCTCTTCAATTTGACATGGGAAGGAGAGAGACCCCAGAAAAACAAAGAAGAAGAAAGTAGAAGGCCTTATACTTTCTGAACTCCAATCTACCATACAGTCATGGCATCACAGACTCACAGATTAACAATGTAGTTATGAACCCAGGATTAAATCCATTCACCTGCAGACTGCTGATCTTGAAACAAAGGTCCAAAACTCACTACAATGGGGAACAGGTATCCTCTTTAACACATATTTTGGGAAAAATTAGATATCCATTTGCAAGGAAAAAAACAGGTTTCTATCTCTAAGGATTTGGGTCAAGGCAATAATAATAATTTATCATTTATCAAGGGTTCAAGAGAGTAAGAGGGTGGGGGAGGAGGAAAAAGAAGAGTGATACCAAGGGCTCAAGTAGAAAGAAAATGTTTAGAAAATGATGATAGCACACATGTACAAATGTGCTTGATACAATTGATGTATGGATTTTTATGAGCTGGAAGAGCCCCCAATAAATTGCATGTATATGTATATGTATATATATATATGCAATGACACACCTCATTGCCGGTATATTATGTTTCCTGCTCACCTATTAACTATGTAATATGTCATCTGTATGGTATGCATGCCTTATGAAATATCTATAAACCCTATTATACACACCCATTGGAAAATACATTCTCTCCCTGAGTTCTGCATGGAACTAAAAGTCCCTGTGCCCTGCTGTCGGTCTGTCTGTCTTTAATGTTTTCCACAATAGCAAAGTCACTCCTGAGGACCCAATTGAGTGTTGGGGTCCCTGTACCCCAACAGCTATCCATAATTTATTATAAGCCACACATTTGAATGCTATGGCATATTCAATAGAACCCAGGTAAACATCTTCCTGGTCTCCTGCTTTCAGCCATCTGGCATCAGCAATGATAGCCTGTAGTCCACACCCTCTGCTGAATTCAGCCTGAACCTCTGGCAGCTCCCTGTCAAAGGTCTGCTGCAACCATTTCCAGGCGATCTTCAGTAAAATTACTCTTGCATGTGATCTCAATGATATTGATCTATAGTTTGAGCAGTCTGTTGGGTCACCCTTTCTTTGGAATGGGTATAAATGTGAAACTCTTCTAGCAAGTTGGTCAAGTAACTGTCTTCCAAATTTCCTGGCTTAAACAAATAAGTGCTTCCAGTGCTTTACCTATCTAAGCTGTTTGGAACATTATTTTGGGAAAGAAAGTGTGCCTGTTCTGAGCTTACACCTTAAGAAGCCTCATGTGCTTTGACTTGTCTTTCAGAGTTCATGGTATAGACGAGTGAGCGCTTCCAGTGCTGCATCAGTTTAAATACAGCTCCACTGCCATCAAGTCCATTCCGTCTGCCAATGGTTTAGTTCACATTAACAATGGTTATGAAGATAACAAATAGTCTCTTTATATAAAGAATATCATTTACTTTGCCAAAAAAATTTCTTAAATCACATTTCAGGACCATGGCTACATAAAGAGAGGCAGACTTGAAGAAACAATAGTCAAAGACATGGCTACTTATCTCAAATATATTCATTATATGATGAGTTTTATCATTTAGTGATTGATTTTTGGAAAAGTTCTTTGGATTTATTTTTTTTCTGACATAACAGGTTTTGTTTTGTTTTGCTTTGTTTTTCAATTCACTTAGGTCAATCCCAGAATTTAATCATTATGATAGCATGCTTAATTTTATTTTTGCATTGCTCCTTCCTTGATAATAGCAAACTAATTTCTGTAGCTGCCTTTGATGAAAATATGCTGATGGAACTCATATTTCACATCATTGACTATAATGAGCTATTTTATCAAACTGTCCTTATGACAGTATTATAGAGAAAATGATAAATTTACTAATTTATTCACTTGAGATTCCATTTGAAATTTTTTAAAGAAAGGAAAAGATCAATGAAGTCAGGTAAATTAGACTTTCCTTGAATGATATGTCTGGGTGTGTATGAAGCAACAGCCCTAACTATTCCTGCCCTTAACATTAAATAAAGGTTGATTAATTATTACTTGCACTGAAATACTGTGAATAAATATGTAGCTGTGAAATGCTCTATTGTGAACTCACGTATGCAATGTTTCTCAACAACATTGAAATTATTTCCATAGTTGTGTAAACAATTGGTTCTGTGTTTTCCCACCTTGATGGAAGGTCTTTCATTTTTACTAGGCTTATTAACTTAGAAAATTACTATGAAATAGATATGTCAGTTAGTGACTTATTATTTTGTGAACTATTTCAAACACTCTGTAGGATCTAAAAACAGCAGTATATTGCATATGTTTCTGAGACTCTAAAGCATCATTTTGCTTAGCGCTGTTGGTGCACACACAAACATATATATAATATGCAAAAAATAATTCATCAGACTTTCATCCTGCAGAATATTTGCTCTGTGGATGACAGAAACAATGTTAACCTGGACAATGGTCAATTCTTCCATGGTCTGAATAAATCAGCTTCAAACACAATATAACCATAACCTTTTTATTTGGGATTATTTTCTCCATATAAATATAACTCATGGATTATTTTTTCCATTAGTAAGTCATCATCAATGAAAACAATCACTCTATAATTTATTTAGCTTAGCCTCTTCATAAAGCTTTCCTTCATTCATTTCTATAAGAAAATACATCAATACAGTAAGATTATTTTAGATGACATCTATGTTCTTGATAAATGTTTACAGAAAAATATATTGTAAATTTAATAGGCACTGTTTCCTTCTTTTCTTATTGTATCATTGATTTTTGTTGTTGTCGTTGTTGTTTTCTTATTGTAACATTTCTTTTTTTTTGGGGGGGGGGTGCCCTCAGGTGGTGGGAGTAGGAGGCCCAGCTTTTACTCCGTGGAGCTGGAACCTCCATCCCAGTGGGCTGCAGTCCCGCGCACAACCACTACGCCACTGAGGCTCAGCCTTTTTGTTGTTTTGTTTGTTTGCTTGTTTGGGGGGAGCATCAGTGGTGGTCGTGGGTGCTACCCAGTGCCACTCCTGAGAGCCACCACTGGATTTGAACCGCCAAGCCCGCGGGCCGCAGTCCCGCACTCAACCACTTACACCACCGAGGCTCAGCCCCTGGCGACTTATTGTAACATTTCTAATGGTTCTCACCTACTACTGCACAAAAACTTTTCATTCCATTAAATTAATAAGTATCCTGGCAAATCCTAAGAGGATGATTAATTCTAAAAACAACCATTAGGAATATAAGAATCTGACATTCTTAATGAAATGTTGACCCAAAAATAATGAACTATCATTTTGAACAGCCAACATTTATTAAATAGGTCATAAAAATCTGCTTTGAGCCTCAGGCGTTGTATACTAAATGTCAATATGCTTTATTCCTTATGGGCAGTCTACCTGAAGGGAGAATTGAAAGAATCTTAAAGAGAGAATTTTAAGAGACTCCTAAAAAAAAAAAAAAGTATGAAATCATATACAAGAGGGAAAAAGAGAAAGGGTTACACTGAGAACACTAAAACTAATGAAAGAGATGTTACTAAATCAAACTTCGCTCAGGTCTTGCTGGTCAAAAAACAAAGTGTCGAAAAAGACAAAGCACAAGTGGTTTTCAAATCCAGGCTCGCTAATAAAGGAGGAGTCCTGATAGCACTGTACCACCCTGTCTTCAAGGCCAGTGTCAGTCAGCATTGACAATATACAGAAGAATAAGGCTTCAAGATTGGATAAATGTTCATTAATAACCTCCACAATGCAAACAACAGAAACATGCTGGCTGAAAATGAGGAGGAATTGAATCCCTTGTTGATGAAGTCAAATGACAGCAGTCTTCAGTATGGATTCCAACTTGATGTAAAGAAAGCCCAAAGGGGCTGAGACCCAGTGGCATACTGGTTGTGCACGGGACTGCGGCCCACTGGGATGGAGGTTCAATTCCAGCAACAGCTCCACAGGAGCTCCACTGGACCTCCTACTACCACCATCAGAGGGCAGTGATGCCCCCAGAAAATGCCCCAAATCCTCACAACTGGACCAATAGCAAATATCATAATAAGTGGAGAAGAGATTGAAGTTGTCGATGATTTCACCTTGTGTGGATCTATAGTCAATGCTCATGGACACAGCAGGTAAGAGGTCAAAGAACACATTGATTGGCTAAATCTCCTGCAGAAGGTCGCTTCAAAGTGTTGAACAACAAGGACATAACTTTGAGGGCAAGGGAATACCAGACCCAAATCAATTTTGGTACTGGAAAAGAATAAAGCACCAGGGACTGTCAAAAGAACTCATAGATCTATCTGGAAAGAGGCACAGCCAGAGAGTTCCTTAGAAGTGAACCTAGTCAGAGTGCTGCATGCTATCAGGAGAGGCCGGTCCTTGGAAAGGGGCTTCATGTTTGGTTAAGTGAAATAGAAGTGAAAAAAGGAAGGCTCTCAATGATATTGATTGGCACCATGGCTACATTAGGCCCAACTGTAACTATGGTGAAGATGAAACAGGACTGTACATGGTTCCATCCTGTTATGCACAGGGTTGCTCTGTATCTTAACCAACCCAACAGCACCTAACAACAACTTGCCTCTTGCATCTTATTAACGGATGCTCTCATTCCTTTCTCATTTCCATAGGCTGATTGCATAATTCATAAATAGGGGCACACTTTATAATAGGAGCATTCTAATTGCCCCTCCCATAAAACCTTTCTTTTTTTTAAGAGTTTCATTGGCATATACTTCACATATCACACAATTTAATACAGTTAAATTGCATTAAGAAGATTCATGCAATCATCAGACAATCAATTTCAGATCATGTTCTTCTCATATTCGTTTTTAGCTCCCCTGTTTCCCCCCCATCCTCCCCTTCCAGTACTGTCTCTATAGATTATACCTGTGGCAGTCATGTGCTTATGTTAATTTTATGATTGAAATGTAGGGGTGGAGTCTAGCCTGTTAATCAGGAGATAGCCATTGAGTAGCCTATGAGTCCTCTATGTGGGCATGGCTTTCTCCTGATATGTCTGAGAAATCTCACGATATTTCCCTCGTGAAGATGAGAACCTATCTTCCCCAGTTGTTGGGAGTTAGTCTCAGAAACAATGAATGACGGACAAGACAAGATTGCAGCATCCAAGAAGCTGGAGGAGCCAGTGGAGAGACCACACGACTTAGCCCTGCTGGAGCCAGACTTCTGAAGCTGGGGCGGCCACATGGAGACCTCTGCCAGCAATGAGTTGCTTCTGCTGTTGATGGACCCTGAGCCCTGGAAGCAAGGAGCCATGTGGAGACACCTGCCAGTGCCGGGATTCTGCACCCACTGACCTGTGACTTCATGAGTCAGAAGGAGACTTTATAGACTGATTTCGGCCATATGGGTTAATATTGGACTTATGACTTTGAATTGGATAGGGCTCAATGTTCTGGTCCTCTTGTATATAAACCTTTTCCTTATATCAATATGCATGTCTATGAAGTTTGTTCCTCTAGCCTACCCAGAATTACACAATACCTATCCTGCATTTCACGCAGAGTATCACACCAAACATAAACAGAAAGTACGCAAAAAAAAAACCAGCAATAATGACTACACAAAACATAAAAATCCTCCTACAAAAAAGACACCAAAAAATATCAAAAATTGAAACATCTTTAAAATGGATCTAAAGAGAGATCAAATGATAAGGTACTGTATTTTAACCTAACTATATCTTACCTGGTGGGTTTGACAGTGTCCTCTCCCTGTTAGCAAGGCTACTCACATGGCTGGGCTCTGGTCAGAGGCAATTCTCCAGAGGCTTATTAATCCATGCAGCGGCCCCTGCAAATCAAGTTTGAGCTTCCACTCTCATCCATGTCCTTCTGCACACCTGGTATTCACAATGTACTTTCTCAGTCGTTCCCTCCAGATTGGGGTCTTATTATTCACAATCCATGGATCACACAGACTGCCATTCTTCTTCCATGGGGACTTGGTAGACACATCATTTAGAAGGCTACTAATTTGAAGACAAGTCTTGCTTTCTAATAACCGGGCACCATCTGGTTTCTTCACTACACTCTGCCATCACGCACATGTCTTCAATGATCTATGCACGAGGTCAGACATCAAGTAGGGGCATGTCGTAACAACTGATTATTCTTAGATTGGGGCTAAAATTATATGCAAGCCCAAACACCCATGCCAATATCTACAGTTTATATAGATGGTTCACCAAGGCAGAATCATGTCTATAAGATTAATGCATGTCAGAATAAAACAAGGAAGGCACTGACATGGTCAATATACAATAGTTCCACATGAGAAACAGAGGACTGGGAAGAGAGTGTTTGTGGATGAGTTCTTTATTCACATAGTTTAAGAAGCCTGGGAGGCCAAGATTCTGGGTGCAGGGAGACCTTCATATCTGTGAGTTAGAGACGAGTCCCAGTCACGTTCTCATAAATAAGATTAAGCTCCACAGTAGCTCTCCATAATAGTGCCACCTTAAAGCTACCTCTTAGAAGCACATGGCTGATTGTTAACTATAGGTGCAGACATGTTGCTATTGCTCTGCCTGCTCAGGGGACAGTCACTCACCCTTACTTACCCCCAGCACTGGTGTTAGGTTACTCCTCCAATGAACTCAGGGACCTCTAGGGTTAAGGGGCAACCCACTTTGTTATGTTTGTGGTCACCTGTAATTGGGGGGGGGGGGGCTTGCATGCCTGGTACTATATAAGGGGATGTAAGCATACATTTTCTCTGCCCTGCCCAGACCTTGTTCCTGATGCCATGGCAATGGTTAGTACCCCAACACGTTTGCCTGTCCTTTATTTCTTCCCCTCAATGAAACAACTGTCCCTTAGGACTCACCGGGTTGAGGGACTGGACCTCACAGTCCCAGGCCACCATCCTGTAGGCACCTTCAAAGCAAGGATCAAGAACAAAATCCAACAGCCAATCAATTCCATAATCTTGGAATAGCAGTCATCTGCTTCTCCTCACACTAGGGCCTTTAAGCCTTAAGTCCAAGGAAGTATGTCAGTTCCATTAACCTACTAGGTAACTTTGAGGTAAAGCCTAGCTCACTTAGTGTGGTTTCCACATCGAATCCTTCTGGTGTAGCCTATGAAGGATGTTGTGCACCTCGAAGGGCTAGTGTCTAAAACCCTCACAGGCAATAGCATAGGGCCTGGATAGACATAGGTCAAAAGTCTCCTTTTAGAATCATGATATCTCATTCTACTCAAGAATTCTTTATTCCAAAATGTCCAGCCTGCATTCTCTCTTCACTCTCCTACCTTCCTTTCACATGTATCTTTTAATGAGCAAAATAACCTCAATTATTATAGCATAGGAAAAAGTGGAAGTATTTAAATTCCCTTACTTCCTCATCTGGTAGTACATTTTCCCCTTACTATTTCTCAAAAAGGAATGTATCTAAATTCTAGCTACATATTTAATAGAGTAGAATTTTTCTCCTCTTAAGTATTATTATATAAGTGATACACATTATACTTATTGATATCTGAAGTTGGAAGAAATATAGTAATTGTCATATGTAGAAAAGTGATTGGTATTCTTTATGACTTTCTGCTTTCATCAGGCCTTGTTGGAGGCAAGTTACAAGAAACAATTCAATCTAGCTTACTATGAACATGAAATTTATTTGAGCACATAACTGAAAAGTATAGGGGTCTAGGCACAGTTTGATGCAGAGGATTCATTGATGTTCAGAGATCGACCTACCTATCTCATTCTTTCCTTTACTTGGATTTATTTCCAGCAGGCTATATGCAAGTAGCAAGAAAAAGCCCCACTCCCTGGTCATAAGAGTTTGGGTTTGGGGCTTTTTGCCAGTTGAAAGAGTGTGTTTCCTAATAAATCTAGCAAAAGGCAAAGATTATAAAGCATTTGGCTGAAGAGACAAATGAACAGGGCATGGATTTCCCCTGAATCTTCTGAGGTGGTATTAGACAAAGAGAACTGCGAGTAGAACAGATTTTCCCAGGTAACATGTTTAACTCTTACTAAATCAGAGCTACAGTTCAATAAAAAGAATGCGGTTAAGGCAAGTGTCCCTAGGTTTTGAGTGATAAAATAGGAGGCACCATTGTTTAAATACCTCCACTTTATTAATCCTAAGCCATTCTAATAACATATCTCGTCTTTATGTTGTTTTGTTTTTTCATGACTGCACTTTCCCCCTGAGTATTAAGATGGTGTCTTCCATAAGTTGGTTTATTCTATGTGTCTTGAAAAGGAGTTAGAGATCTCTTAGATCTAAGAGAGAAAGTTGTCATCAGTCTGTCAACCCTGCTACTGTTAACTTCATTAAGGGAACCAGATTCAAAGACATGAAGACTTACTCAGGATCCCACAGAACAGAAGGAGCACCCAATGCTCTCTCCATTATTTGTGAACTGAAATAATGTTGCAACATCATTATTTTTTTAAAAACACACACATTTCTCTTAAATATCCATTGTTTTTTGTTTTGTTTTTTGGGGGGGCATCACTGCTTTCCGGTGGTGGGAGTAGGAGGCCCAGCCCCACTGCTGGAATTGAACCTCCGTCCCAGTGGGCTGCAGTCCCGCGCACAACCACTACGCCACCGGGGCTCAGCCAAATAGCCATTGTTTTAAGACATGTCCACTTATCCCTGGAGGGCTCAAAATAAAACAAAAGTTGCAACTGAGTTTTAATTTAGAAAACACTTTTCATTGACTACAGCATTGTCCCTTAATATTTTAAAGAAGAGGGAAATGTAGTGTTTAAAATCAAGATGTTTCATTTTAAAACACTTTTTAATAATAATTTCTTAAGGTGTAACTAAAAAGCAAAATAAATGCCCCAGGTATCCTTTTGCAAAAACTTTGTCCTGTAGACTTGACCTCAATATCTTAAGAAATGTTACTGTGTTCAGATGACTCTAGGGTTTGAAAAGCAATTCTTCATACTTTATCAGCTTTTGACAAAAGGCACTTATGGGCCTGAGTGATCTAAAATAGATTAATGAGGCACTAAAGTACTTTAATGAATAATGGAGTCTTTTAAAATTTATTTTGTTTTTTATTCATTTAACTGCAATCCATTTAATAGCTGAAACGCTCCCTCATAAACATATTAAAAGGCATATTACATTGAGGTTTTATTAATTTATTATGTTTCAGTTCATTTATCATTCATTCAGTGTATTAATTTGTCCACTGAATTGAGCTTCACTATATCAAAGAAATCAATGATCTTATTGGACTCTGCATACAACAAAATAAGTTTTCAGCAGGCTCACCACACAATTTGGAATCTTGCAACAAGAACAGTGCTGTAGTACTGAAAATGTGCACTTACCATTTCAAAGAGAATAGAATAATAGGGGTCCACTCAAAAATTTTGCCTGTCCCTTAAGAAATAGAATATATTAAATAATTAGAGATGGTTTGGAGTAAATAGCATCCCACCCCATTAGTCAGCTCAGTATTCCATTAGGTAAATGTTCCTTTCACCCTCAGGAATCCATTCACTCTTGTTAAACATGCCAACTAACCTCCAGGTAGCAATCAAAGTAGTAAAGACCTCAAGGAAAGGTGGTGCCCCAGATGTTCCCAAGAAGACTAACAAGGAACAGTAGGAACATTTCAAGCATCAATGAGAAATTGGTAAATAACAGTCGGCAGATTAGTAGAGGAAGGTATTTCTTTTCCCCTTGTAATGAAGAGTCCATGGAAGTTGACCCTTGCCTTAGTACTTCAAGTCTTTTTTGAAACATATTTTCACTTAACTGATTAGGATTTGGTTGACCAGAAATTACAGTGTCCTTTTGAGCCCACAGAGTTCAGTCTTTGAGAAACAAAATTGTAAGAGAAGTCTGTTTCCTTTTTCCACTCACTGGACTAAACCACCTTAAGCCACCATCTGCCGAAGTAGCTTAAAGCGGGCAATTCTCTCTATGGACTATTCAACTCTTTTTAACAACAGCAACTAGGTCGGTGCTATGTATGCTGGGAAGGTGGGCTGATGGGGACAGTTTAAGCTCCATCCCTAACAATGGAAAAACTCTCTCCCTCTTCCTGGATATTGAACCATTCCAGAATTTAATATCACAATTCTCTAGTGACTGTCTTATTATCTTAGTCTCCAGGGCCTGCAGTTCTCCTTTGTCTTGTCTAGTGCCTTATATAGTCTGTAATGAATTTTTGTCGCATGAATGGATGGATAAAACAATTTCAATGTCTCGGATATTCATGGTTAGCTGTGGTTCATTCCCCGGCCCCTGAATGTATGTCCTAATCAGTCAAAAACTGAATTACCAGCTACCTATGTCCAGGGTTTCTGGTAACTGGTACTTGACAATCCTAGGCACCATTTGAACTGCTTCTGTCACATAAAGCTTATATTTCCTTTCTATTCTGCCCTGAATTGACACCTTTAATGCAGGGAATCCATTTACTTTTAGAGTCCTTTCCAAACCACTCAACATCTCTCCTTGAAACTTATACCTCACAATTTTATTTTAAGCTTCAGGGTACATTTTATATGAGGCCCATTCCTAGAAAACCTGACCTGAGCTATCATTTCAGATTCACACCTACAAGCACTTCTCTTTCTAACACGTGTGTTTACTTAGTCCCTGCCTCCCATTTCCTGACGGGTGGTGACACTGTCAAAAGGTGTGAGAACAACTGGCTCTTTTGGCTATTTATACAATGGGTCAGAGATTTCAAATACATTGTTTTTCTCAGCCACCTTCAGGAGTATATGATTTAAGGCATGCAGTGATACAAAAAGACACAGATCGGTCTGAGCCCCGGTGGTGTAGTGGTTGTGCACGGGACTGCGGCCCGCTGGGATGGAGGTTCAATTCCAGCTCCATGGAGCAAAGGCTGGGCCTCCTACTCCAACCAGTGATGGCCAAAAAAAAAAAAAAAAACAAGAACAACAAAAAAGACACAGATCAAAGTGTTAAAAAAAAACCCTCTAAACCATGTCAATGTCCTTCTACTTCATCTCTTACACCAAGTTGTTGAGTAGCATGAGAAAAATATCCCATATTTATACATCCAAAAAAAGATGCATAGTGTTGATTTTGTGCCAGGTTCTCTAGTAGAGTTGGGGGTGATAGTGATGAATAAGACACTGTTCCAGCTCTCATGGTGTCCAGAAGTGGCTTGTTTTTCCTATATTCACATCACTATAAACTCACATATGTGCAGCATTAATGCACTCTCAGCTCTATGCAATAATCCCATATGTCAATAGATAGTACTCTCCCTATTCTTCAACATTGCTCTTTCAAAACACCTCTATTCACTGCCAGCTCTTCTTCCTGTACCTCCCTCTTTACTCTTAGTTCATGACACCACTACTACTTCAGGGAAATTCATTCAATTCATTTCAAATGTTGTCTATTTTTATCGATACTTAGCACATGATCACCTTGGCTATTATTATCAGAAAGGAAAAGGCACCTTTCTTTATCTCTGAGATAAATCTGATCATTACCCCTCTGGTCTCCTCGGACATCCCCACTCATCATTTGACTTCACCTCCCTTTTCAATGTCATCATTAATTCTCACCCTGTTGAATTCTTCTGCTTTAAACAAGCTGAAATAATTTTCAGTTAAAGGGAAATCCTTTCTTTGATTTGCCCTGTTGCTATTTCAACACTTAAGGGGCAACTATTGTTCTCTCCCCCATCTGAAGCAAACGAAAATGGGGAAAGGGAAGAGACATGAGAATAATTAGTGCAATGGACTAATGGACCAAAATAACATCAGCTTCTAGGACCAAAAACCAAAAGACCCAATTGCCATTACCACTTGGTCACAGATAAAGGGTAAAAAATCTGGAACAAACTCAAAATCAGAAAAAATACCAAACCTGCTGTTTAATAAAGATTGATGGATGTGAAGAAGAAAATTGATGGTGCCTGGCTCTTACAAAATATAGTGCCTGGGGCCTTAAAGACTTGAAGTTAAGCAAAAGGCTATCTAGCAGAGAAGCAATAAGCCTGTGGAAGAAGGCACATGGAGGAAGCACACCAGCTTGTGTGATCATGAGGTGTCAAAAGGATCAGGTAATAAGCATCAGAAGACCCCAAACAAATATAGGGATACAAATGATGGGAGATGGAGAGGAGATGCCGAGCTCATCTGTAGACAATTGGATGCCCTAACAGAAGGGTCACAAGGAAGAAATGAATCAACAAGGGTGCAGCATCACACCGACAGAACACGCATCATTGCTCTAATTCTAATTATTTCCCCCTACCCCACCCTCACCACTATCATGACCACATGATAGAGAGAGAGAGAAGCCAAACTTGACTAATGGTGATCACAGATGAAGGGGAAACAGTTGTTGCATTGGAAGTATTGAGTTAACCTTTCAAATTCAGCTAGACCAGAGCATGTACATTTGTACAGATAATAGCTCTCAACCTACAAAATCAAGGACAGATAAACCTCTGAGGAACAATAATGGGAGTAGTGATACCATGAGAGCGGAGGAAGTTGGGGGAGAAGGAAAAGATATGGGGAACAGTCTACAGGGGGATGAACCCCCAGGGGGATGAACAACAGAAAGTGAAGGGAGAGAATGGACAGTGCAAGATATGAAAATAATAATAATTTCTCATTTTCAGGGGTCCATGAGGGAGAGAGGGTGGGAGAGGGAGGGAAAAAAAGAGGAGCTAACACCAAAGGCTCAAGCAGAAAGAAAATGTTTTGAAAATGATGATGGCAACATATGAACAAAAGAGTTTGACACCATTGATGTTGTTAGAAGACTTGGAAGACCTGCCAATAAAATGACTTAATAATAAAAAAAGATTGGTGCGGGCTGAGCCCCGGTGGCATAGTGGTTGTGCGCGGGACTGCGGCCCACTGGGACGGAGGTTCAATTCCATCCAGCAGTGGGGCTGGGCCTCCTACTCCCACCACTGGAGAGCAGTGATGCCCAAAAAAAAAAAAAAAAAAAGATTGGTGGACCCCCAAAACTATCTCACTCGGTCACCCTTTAGGCCTGGAATTGACTCACTCATTCCTTTGGTCCAACTTTCAGCCAAGTAATGGACAGGTCTAGAAGGGAAAAAATAATTATACTAAGGTACACATCCTTAGAATAATTGGCCATTCAAGATTAAAGGGCGGCCTTTGCCCAATGTTTAAGTTTAGAAGTGTTAAGGAAGAGGAAGGTACATCAAAAAAAGGTGAAAGAAAGAAATCAAACTTGACTAATGGTGATCACCGGTGAGGGGGGAAAGGGTTGTTGCATAGGGAGTATTGAGTTTATGTCAAGGGTGGCAGGATGATTTTG
>PVJH01017654.1:0-47243 GCA_004026705.1 Nesogale talazaci | reverse complement strand
TTTTGTTGACTGCCTTATTTGGCATAGTAGTCCAAACATCATTCAATATTTTACCTAAAGGATCCCTTTATATTTTGATATAAGACTTGCATTTTTCTTTTCATTATTTGTACTTCAGATATGCTGAGTGTATTCTTCTTTTGTTACTTCTTAGCTTCAAATCTTTGCACATTTCAGTGTGATACTTTAAATTGCTTAACCTAGCCATTGAAATTTTATGTTCAGCTCTTCTACTTCATCATGTTTCTTATTAGGAATATTTTAATAGATTAAGAAATATCCCCAGCAAGTATTTTCACAAAGCACTGATCATTCTATTTTCCAGCTAGAAAAAGTAACTTGATCAGCTAATAGCAAGACAGAATTAAGAGCATGAATGAATTGGCAAACATTTTGAACAAACTCAAACTTCTTAAATATTAAAATGTATTCTAAATATAGTAGCTTGATGGAATAATTATATTATTGATTAAAAATTGTTCTAAGTACATATTTTGATATGGGAAAGAAAATAGCACATTATGTAGGACAAAACATTTATGAAATATTGAAGCTTTTAAATGAAATCTTATCTCTGAGTTAATCTACTACAACTCCCTTTACAACTAAAGAAAATTACACTAATTAATTCATAAGTCATGGGCACATTCAATACTCACCTTCAGAAAGGGAATACAGAAAATATGGGAGGTGCAGAAAAGTGTGGTGAAGAAATAGGGAGTGCCCTGCTAACAGACAAAATAGCATCTGAGGTCTTTAAAAGGCCTGTCTCAAAAAAAGCAGTCATCTAAGTGAGAAGTCAACAGAGTTCACATGGAAGAGGCACACCATCATCAGTCACCAAAGATTGCAAATCATATAATCTGAAGTTGAAGGAGGGATTAATATCAGAGCCTAAATCATGACAATCTAATTTTCAGGAAGCTGTGTATGACAGTGGGTACCTAAGTTATACTAGTTGGAACGACATAGGAAACAAGCTTCTGGTGAACTTCTTCTCTCCGTAGTCGAGAGATGGAAGGAATAGGGTTATTAACAGGGCATTGGAGAGGTGACAATGAAAGGTCAGAGGCATAAATCTGGCTTGAACTGTTAAAACTTTTTCACGTGATCCTGCCTCTAATTCGTGCTAGACCTGATCTGGTGTTCAATATTTTCTGTATTTTGTTTAGTTTTTGATCATTCATATAGGGGCTATCTGGGAGGTGTGGTGTCATCAGAGGTCACCCTCTTGCACTTACGTTATACATATTTTTGGGTACAAGAAACCCAGGGCTCCAAAAAAAAAAAAAAAAAGAACTGAGCCCCGGTGGCGTAGTGGTTGTGCGCGGGCCCACTGGGTTGGAGGTTCAATTCCAGCAGTGGGGCTGGGCCTCCTACTCCCACCGCCTGAGAGCAGTGATGCCCCAAAACAAAACAAAACAAAAAAGAAACCCAGGGCTGATGAGCCTATTGGGACAGCAAGTAGAATAAGGGTTTTTGGGGTTAGGGGCTGCAGTCATGGGGGTGGTGAAGGTAAGGCAAACAACATCAAGGAGCTCAGGAAGAAAAAGAATGGAAACTGATTTTAGTAGCAATTGCTAAACTTAACTATGGAGTTATATTATATATGCATGTATCAATTGCTTATTACCAGTAATCATAATGTTAAATTAAATTAAAAAAATTAATCTCAAAAATGGAATTGACTGCTTCTAATCACACACTCAACTCAGGCCTCTTGAACTAGAAAAGAATGTTTCTTCCAGCTTGCATTTCCAGCACTAGCTCACTAATATCCTGCTGTGCATTAAGATATGCCCCTCTTGTTATTGATCAATAATGTATTTTCAATAAATATTAATAAAAATAGTATATGCTTTTTCTGATGTTAATTTCAAATACTGTTAAATACATAAGGTAATACAGATGGTAATACAGGCAAAAAAATTTCTAAACAGACTTCAAAAAGCAAAATTGGTATGGAACAATATAATGGAATTTTAAATGAACATTCTATTTTACTTTATTGAGTACAGATTAGGAATTTGTTTACTCATTTTGCAATATAGATCCAATTTAGAAATAGTTTAAAATAATGATGTTTACTTTTCCTTCATGTTAAACAAAATCAGGAAGTAGTACATTCTAGTATGTAAAATGTGTGCAAAATCAAGTGGGACCCCAAATGACCTTCTCTAGGACTCCTCTCCCTTTTTTCTTTTTTTTAAAATAACGCCTATTGAATGGTATCTGACTATTCAATTTTGTCAAAAACAATAGGTTCTTGCCTCTCCCAACTCAAAGGAAAGCTTAGAATTATAATTTTCACCTGGACAGAGGACTCTTCTCTGATTTAGTCATTGGAAAGAGAATTGACACTATGACTACGAGTCTCAGCTATCTTGTCTGTCACAAAAATCCAAGACGTGGAGTATTTTCTACAAACCATGATTTGTCACTCTAGGAGAGGATACTGCCACAGTCTTAATTAAACTTCTTGGAAGAACAGACATTTAACATAGGGTAACTTTAGTCAGAGAGTCTTGAATATGAAAGCATCTACCAAGACACTGGAGATAATCCTTTTACAGAATTTCTCTCTTAACCCTTCTAAAGAAACAAATACTGAAACTAATTATATTCATTTGGGGCAAAAAAGTAGGACACCCTTTTACAGGCAATAAAATTGTTTGAGCTCCTCAGACAGCATTTTCCACTTTCTTTTTAAGAAGTGTGAGAAACAATTGAACTTGTCTCTGTAGCACCAAATCTTAATCACTAACTGCCTGTATCTACTCCTAACAATCAGATATTTAGCTCCTAAAATTTTTTTGGTAATTTTATGGTCAGTTCCATTTACTAAAAAAGACTCTTTAGTCTATTGTAATTGTCAATGTCTCCATGGAAACATTTTTCAAAATGAGTCCTAATTATGACCATAGCTTAGTAATAAGAGCAACAGAATTTTTAAAATGGATTTGCTAATTCTAAATATATTCATAGAAGAAGTAGTGTGTTAAATACACATGACCTTGTGCAGTATGTCTTGTTATAAATTTTCAGATAAAATCAAAACAAAAGTCAGATGTGGGTTATTTCAAAAGAAATGTTTAATCAATATTTATTTATTCTTATGTCTAATTATAGATGGTATGCTACCTTGTCACTGAAATCATAAGTTCAATATGACAGGAATGTTCTTTAATTATAAAAATAAAGATATAAATTAGTGGTAAATTCTTCAACTTCTCCAAAATAAGAAAAATGAAATAGAACATACAATATGTTTTAACTTGTATCACACCAAAACAACAACAAACCCAATGCCATCAAATGAAATTTGACTCATGTTGACCTTAGAAGAACAGGGTAGAACTGTCCTTGGGACTTTCTGGGACTCTAACTCTTTATTGAAATAGAAGTCTCCCCTTTCTCCTCAAATGAAGCAGGCAGATTCAAACTGCTGACCTTGGGGTTAGTGCCAACATGTAACCTGTACACTACCAGGGGTCTTGAAATAAAATGAAATGTATCATAAGGATGGTACAATAAAATTAGGATATTTATTTAGGTACATTATTGTGAAACACACATTTATTTAAATTGATTAGTTATTCATTAGACACACATTTTTATTCAATATCTAATATGCAGTGGAACTCTGAGTAGTGTTCCAGAGTCCTGAACTGAAAACATTTGTGTCAGTACCTGCATTATCTATTTATTTCTCTCTCTCTATAAATAACTTGCTTTATCTGTTGCTTCTGCTGCTCCTTGCACCAATTTAAGAGAGCAATATTAGGTAAGGCACAATATTAGTCCTGAATTGAGTATAATCTAAGGTCAATATTTGTAACACAAATAATAAATGCTTTGGTAGGTCAAGGCAGGGAGGTCAGTAAGGTCTAGAGTTAATTGAACTATTGCTAAAAGTTGCACATTAGCCATAGTAAAAGCCTTTATTATCAACAAATCTAATTAACAACAAATAATGACAATTTTGAGAAATGAAATTTAGGATTACAATTATCAAGTCAAAAAATCAAACTCACTGTCATTCAGTCAAAATGAATCCAATAGCAAGCATACAGAGGGCTTCCATGGTTAAAATTTTTCTATGGAAGTAGATAGACTCAATTTTCTCCAGCAGACTACTCATAGTCTTATACAGATGACTATGCTTAACCAACAGCACCACTAGGGCTATTTATAATTATCAAAGGAATAGTATAAATGTGTAATGTGGGCAAAGGCAAATATTGCAAAGTTAGGGATTTCATGTAGCAATGATTTTTTTAAGATATTGTATCAAGATAGCATTTTATGTGCATAAGCCAAAATTTGAAGAGCACAGTATATCACAAACTAGAAAAACTGAAGGAAAAATTCAGGCATCAAGTTGCAATATTGAAATCTACCATAAGCAAAATGATGAATGATGTCATAGATAAAAAAGAACAAATAGAAACAGCTCTAAAATGGGCCAAAAGGGAGATCAAATGATAAGGCATTACATTCTAGCCTAACTATGTCTGTCATCACTGATGTTCTCACTGTTTGGCACAGACTATTCATATTCCTCTCCTATGATCAGAAGGAAGTTACTGAAGGCTTAATCCATATGTGAACCCTGAAAATGGCATGCGGGTTTTCCTTTTCATTCATACCCTTTTGCAAACCAAATGTTCACAATTTAATGTCATTCTCTCCTTTAGATTTGTATTGTATTATTTAGGTAAACTTTTAGAGACTATAACTGGTTTAATAATCCCTTAGGAGAATGGTAGGGGAGATTAAGGGAAAATAGAGAGATAATGACAATAAGTACAAGAAATATTCTAAACCTGATTGTGTTGATAATTATGCACAACTCTTTGATGCGATTGAACTCTTCATTTATATGATCTATACATTATATGCTGATAAAACTGTAGGGTAAAATACCATATTTATTTGTGCATAAACCAAGTTTTTCAGTATATTTTAAAGCAGTTTGTGTGGTAATATTAGGTGCCTTGGCTGATGTTTTTGAGTCAGCTTAAACTCAAGTATATTCGGTAAATTGGCTAACTAACAATCATTGCAAGAGGAAAGGTATGATTAAGAAATTAGTGTCCTGAAGGAAAAAGACTAATATTTACTGTAGGCTTTAGTACAAAACAGTGTTTCAGGAATTGGCAAAAAAAAAAAAAATTTTATATAGGTCGATAAGCTGAGGAACCAGTTGGAAACTTTCAATTATCCGTTCCAAGAAATTTAGAAGCTACCCCTCTGGCCAATTGCCTAAAAGGTATCCATACTGTGGTCAGTTCAAGAAAATTAACTGAAAAGAATGCAGAAATTTTAAAATAATATGATTAATATAACATGTAAATAATATATGAGGGATACCATTACTAACATTAGATGGATATTGACTGAAACAATAACACAACAGTGGTTACTTGAATTCTTTTGACAGTACAAATATTTTACTATGTGAATCATAAAAACATACGTATGGGTAAAATTCTGCAGGATGGGATATCCAAACACTTCATTGTTTCCATGCAGCAGTTACATGAGGAACATAAAACAATAATGAATGGTGTAAAATCAGAAAAGCTATTTGTCAAAGTTGTGCACTTTCATGTCCAGCTGGATTCTGTAGCACCTACCTATTAATTTACTGCTGAAAATGTACTGGATGATCTTCAGCAAAATTTTACTTGTGTACGCTATCAGAGAGATTGCTTTATAAACTAAGCAATCTGTTGGGTATTTATTCCTTCGAATGGACACCTATCTAGATCTCCTTCAGTCGCTTGGTCAAATAGTAGCCTTCCAAATTTCCTGGCATAGACGAGTGAGTGCTTCCAGAGTATTTTTTGGTTTTTGAAACATTTGAGTTGGTTTTCCGTCAATTTTCAATATAGCTAGAATTTCTTCTTTCAGTACCATTATTCCTTGATCATATGCAACCTCCTGAAACAGTGGACTGGTGACTAGTTCTTTCCGGTACAGTGAGACTGTGATCTTTCTTTTGATGCTTCCTGCATCAGTCAACATTTTCCCCATAGACTCTTTCAGTATTATAGCTTGAGGCTTGAATTTTTCTTGAGTTCCTTCAGTTTTTAGATATGCTAAGCATACTTTCCTGTTTTGTTTACTAACTCCAAATCTTTGAAAACTTCCTCATACTATTTGATTTTGTCTTCAACAATCAACCCATGAAATATTCTATTAAGTTACTTTCCCTCATCTTTTCTTCCATTTCATTTAGCTACTCCTTGGTTATAAGCAAATTTCAGAATCTCTCCCAAGATCTACTTTGACCTTTTCTTTCCTATCTTTATGATGTACTTTTGCGTTCTCCATGAACAATATTCTAGATGCTCACACGGTCTGAGCCCCGGTGGTGTAAGTGGTTGAGTGTGGGACTGTGGCCTGTGGGCTTGGTAGTTCAAATCCAGTGGCAGCTCTCAGGAGTAGCGCTGGGTAGCTCCCACGACCACCAGAGGGCAGTGATGCCCACAAAAATAAAATATACTGGCTGAGCCCCGGTGGCATAGTGTTTGCACACGGTACTGCGGCCCATTGAGATGAAGGTTCAATTCCAGCACTGGCTCTATAGAAGCAAAAGCTGAGCCTCCTATTCCCACCACCACACTGCAGTGATGCCCCCCCCCCCACCAAACAAAACAAAACAAAATATATTTAAAAAATAGATGTTCACCCATAGCTCCTCAGGACTTCAGTCTCCAGTCATCTATGTGGCAAAGCTGTTCTTGAGATGTTCTTAAAATTCAAGCAGGATAGACTTAATGTTGGATTTTTCCTCTAGTGGATTTGTTTTCACTTTCTTCAGTTTTAAGCTGGCTTCCATATAAACAATTGATCCTCAGTGACACAGGTCAGTCCTGGTTTGGGTTTAGATGCTTATATTGAGCGTCTCCATCTTCTCTTCCCACAGATGTAGTCAATTTGATTTCTCTGTAATCCATATGTATAAGATAATGTCTATAATAGCTTTTTGCACTGTAGAAAAATAGTATCTGCTATGTACAAGTTGTCAATCTTAAACAAAATTCTATCATGTCATCTCCAGCTTCATTTCTATCACCAAATCCATATTTTCCTACTAGTGAAAATTTTTGAGGATGGCACGAAAGCGGACATGTTTCAGCGATAGTTCACAGCAGGTGGGAATTCTCACAATGGCCCTGGCCAACAACAAGAGCATCTTGATGGCACAGTTGTTCAGTTTCTTCCTTAAGTCACTAGTAAATTTCTTCAATGTCTTCATTACCAGCTTTCATACTTGAGGCATCAATTTGAACAATAGTTATATTGATCAATTTCCTTAAAAAGTACATAGATAAAATCTTATCACAGACATCATTTTATTTTATGATGGATTTTGAAAGGTCCTCTGACATCATTCCTCTGGATTGTGTTATTTCTGACATTAAATCATAATCATTTCTTTGGATTGTGTTATTTCTGACATTAAATCATAAGACTTTCTGATTCAGAATGGTCATCAATTTCAACTCAAATTCGGAGTTCAGTGCTTAGACTTTCCATTTTGATGAGTTCTTATTTCCCTAAATCCATATTTCTCACATTCCAAGTTGCAATCATTTGCATGTTTTTTTTTCACTTTTTTTTGGAGGGGGGGAGGAGGGCATCACTGCCTCTGGTGGTCGTGGGCGCTACCCAGTGTTGCTTCTGAGAGCCACCGCTGGATTTGAACCGCCAAGACCCATGTGCCACATTCCCCCACTCAACCACTTACACCACCAGGGCTCAGGCTCAATTAGCATGTTTTTGCAGCTGTTTCTCTTTACCTTCCTGCTTCATCAGCAAATGAAAACATGGAAAGCTCCACTCCCCCTGTATTCATCAAACTCAGGTGACCATGATTGGTTCTACCCTGAGAAAGTCCCTCCTCATCAGTCCCCTTCCCAGTTCCCTGTGACCAGTGGGACCCATTCTCCCACAACCTCTTTAGCAATGTTCTGCTCTCGTTCATTAGAATTTCAGTATCTGATAAAATTTCAAAAGCCTGCATAATGTTCTCAGTGGCTCTTTCTTTGGAGTGGGTAGCTGGTTGCCTCTTCTTTGTCTGATCTTAATCTGGAAGCGGCTGAAATCTGTCATTTTGTGTGACTTTGTTGCCATGTGAAATAGCAGTGATGTAGCTTCCAGCATCACAGGAAGCCACAAGCCACAAGAGTGGAACAAACTGACAGACACATTGTAGAATTGAATCTATACAATGATAAAGAATAAAGGGGGCTGAGCCCCGGTGGTGTAAGTGGTTGAGCGCAGACTGCGGCCCGCGGGTTTGGCGGTTCAAATCCAGCGGCAGCTCTCAGGAGCAGCACTGGATAGCTCCCACGACCACCAGAGACAGTGATGGCCCCAAACAAACAAACAAACAAAAAAGGATGATAAAATACTGCATGTTGTAGGTATTGTGATAGTATAGTGGTTCATTTCAGCAGTTTGAAACCATCTCCCTGGGAGAAAGATGGGACTTTCTATTCCTGTATAGAATTACTACCTTAGAAACACACAGGACCAATTCTACCCTGTCCTATAAGAATACAGTTAATAAATATCAAGTAAAGTGGAGAGAAAGAGAGAGAGGGGAGGGGAGGGGAGGGGAGGGAAGAGGGGAGGGAAGGGGAGGGAACAGGAGAGGAGAGGAGAGGAGAGGAGAGGAGAGGAGAGGAGAGGAGAGGAGAGGAGAGAAGAGAGAGAACATGTAACCAAAGTGCAAAATGAATTCTGGGAAAATATACTTCCCATATTTTTAGTAATATAATTAGTCTGTTCATAACAATAAACTGAGCTCATAAGGGAAAATAATTCATAGAGATTACATGATTTGCAAAGAAAGTATAATGCCTGTTATTTGTGTAAAATGATGACACTCAAGTTAGCTACCACTCTTTTTTCCATCCCTAACTGCTACACTCCTCAAATTATAAAACGTACCTCATCCTAATTTAGCCAACTCTCTGAGTTTATGCTTATGTTGCAATTTTATCATTATATTTAATATATTCTGAGCCTAATGTTCATAGAAGTATTTGATCTTTATGTAGACAGAGTTGATAGGCTTAATTGGAATAAAATATTAATATGACAGTTTTAATTTCAAAAACATCCAAATTCTGCCTTTGTTAGAGAAAAATGAATGAAATGCATATGTTTAGTAATAATTGCGGTTTCTTGTAAAACTACATTGGGACAGTCCTGAGCCTTAAAAAACCAAACTCACGGCCTTCAAGTGAGTGCTGACTCGTAGGAACTCACTTGGGCTTTCTGAAAGTGTCCATGGGAGGGGAAAGGCTGGTCTTTCCGGAGGAGCTGCCGGTGTCGTTGAACTGCCCTCCACGTGGGTGCGTAACCACTGCACCTCCAGATTTAACAAAAGCCAAGTTCAAATCACACCTGGTTTTCATATGCCTTGTGTGTGTTTTCCATATTGACGTCTATCTCTGATTCATTTTTCATTGTGGGTAGCCCTATTGTTACATGTAATTTTGGTACATGTAATTGTTACATGTAATTTTGGTACAGGAAATTCAGGATTGATGAACCTACAGAGGTAAGTAGAATAAGGTTTCCTGGAAGTCTGTTGGAATTTCTTCCTGGAAATGGTGGGGTAGAGGGGAGGGAATAGGGGACTTTATATCAAGGAGTTCAAGAAGAAAGAAAATATGTCAAAACTGATTGTTTTAGCAATTGTAGATTACTGCTGGATGCGATTGCACTATGTAATGGCATGATATCTATAACAGCACCCACTAAAATGGTTCTCATGGATAAAAAGCTTAATTGACTTAGAAACGAAGCAAACTAAACAAACTAAACAAATCTTAGTCCTGATCAGTTATTTCATAAGAAACAGGACTTATCCAATGTTGGAAAATGTGAGACAATTTAATGTGATTACTATATTACCTAAGATAGTATTACATTCCTTTAAATATTTCAAATTTTTCTGTGTTTCTTCCTGCCCACTCCCATCTTTTCCTCTTCCCTCCCCCCTCCTTTCTTCTCTTTTTCTTTTATTAAGGTGGGGCAGGAAGCAAAGATGATTTCTAAGGATAGTGTTTGCTTCATGGGGGAACAATAAAAAGGCACACCAAATAATCAAAAAACAAACTGAACTCACTGCCATTGAGCAGACGCACAATGCAGTGACCCCGCTGTAGGTTTCTGAGTGCAGGAAGCTCCATCCTTCTCCTGCAGAGTGGCTGAGCCCAAAGCGCGACCACCCCACCATCAGGGCTCCCACAAAATGCTCCATACTTTCAAAGTATGGATGGATAACTGCACACAGAAATGAGATGTTGCATGTGTACTTGAAGAATAGACAAAATTAACTACAAACATGTCATAGACATAGCAGAGAATAAAATTTTTAAACAACAAAAAATGAATGATAGTAAACTTCTCTGACTTTGGGCCACACACATCTTACATGTGGCACCAGAAGTATAAAAAACAACATCAAAATATAGATAAAAATGAACATCAAACATTTTAAATTATAAGCAGTATCTTGTACAGAAGAAAAGGAGAACACAATTTTGAGAATAGGGGGAAATGTATACTATGCATCTGATGAAGGACTTGCATCCAGAATATATAAAGTCTCTTTCGGGTACACAATACAAAGACAGATAACACAACTTTTATCTTTTTTCAAACTTTTATTTTTAAGGTAGCAATTTAAATGGAAATTTCTCCAAGGAAGATTAACAAATACTCGATAAGTACATAAAAATAGCCTTAACACCATTAATCATTATGAAAATGCAAATAAAAATACAAGATTCCATCTCACACCCACTAGGAAGCCTGGGGACACAACTGATAAAACTTGGCTGCTAACAGAAAAGTTGGAGGTTCTAACACATTTGTTTCTCATTCCACAGCACAAAAGATTTGTTGATCTTCCTCTGTGAATATCACTCACACAGCCTAGGCAACCATAGAGTAATTCAGCTCTGTTTTGGGGGTCATAATATGCATGACTCAACTTAACGATGCTTGAGAACAGGAGAGTGGCTATAATACAAAAGATAAAAAACAGAAAGTACAAGAAGCCATGATGTTTGTTCAGGGGTCAATCACTTGGCTGCTCACTGGGAAGCTGGATGTGCAAATCTACAAGTCTAAAGACATGGCAGTGTATTTAGAGAAATATTACCATGTCTGAAACCCATGAGGCAGTTTTACTCTGCCCTAAAGTATCCCTACAAGTTGAAACCAAAGCAATGGCGATAAAAATTGAACCATAGATCCTATGTTTCATCTTTTACTTCTTTTAAAAAGCTACTATGGTCCAGTGAATTATTTGATATGACTTCTCAGCATAGTGTTTATAGTTCTAATCAAATGATTAAGTCTCAATTCAAAACTCACACCATCTAGTAAATCTAACTCATAGCAATTATAGTCTAAAATAATCCTGTAAATCCTTTTTCTTTTTTTTTTTTTTGTTTTTTAGGCATCACTGCCCTATGATATTGGGAGTAGGAAGCCTAGCCTTTGTTCCTGTGGAGCCGCTGCTGGAATTGCACCTCCATCCCAGTGGGCTGCAGTCCTGCACAGAACCACTAAGCCACCAGGACTCAGCCCATCCTGTAAATTCTTATGAGAGCAAAAATCTCTCTCCCTGAGAGAACCTGGTGGTTTCAAACTTACGACCTTGTGGTTAGCAGCCCAGCACATAACCCACTAGGTCACAAGGGCTCCTCAAATGGTTGGATGGAAGTATACATATAAGGAATATAAAGTCTAACAAAGGGAATAGTTAATATCGGCATCCGACTGAGTATAAAGGAGCCATCTCAGAAGCAGGAATATGGAATTTCAGTATTGAGAAGAGAGAAAAGCCAACCATAGAGTATATCCTTTGAGCCTCCTACTCTGCATGCTGAACCTCCTCTATCGAAGAAATTGAGAGTGGACACTAGAGAAGTGGCTGAAGAGAGGCAGAGAGGAAACAGTCATAAAAACAAGAGGCAGAACACACAACAGAGAGACAAAGCTGTAGACAGACATCCTGGTCAGCAGAGCTGAAAAAAAAAAGTTCCTTCATAATGATGATTTATTTACAGAGAAGGGTACCCATAGGCACTTAATCGGGGAGCTAGCTTTGCCAACCCATATTTAGAGCCAATGAATGTCTTTGGACTTGGGTTCCTGTCAGAGTGAAGAGCTGTACAGCGACTTATTGGCATCACTACAGAGGCTTTGTAACACTTTCTTGAGCAGAGCGGAGGTCAAGGGGCCATGGACCTGTGTGGCCAAGAACAGCAAGCATCCTTGTGGTGCTCTTGACTAGAAGAATTGCATTCTGAGCATTTCAGATCCTAAATTTTAACCTGTTAGCTTCCCTAATAAGCCCTACAATGGTGAGAAGTGTCTATGACTTTTGTGTGGGCATTGCGATGAACTATGAACACAAGGAGAGAAACAGGGAATGCTGTCTAAGTAATGCTTGGGGGCAGGATTGCAGAAGTGGACTGGAGTGTGGAGGCCTCATAAGTGGCTTTGAACGAATGTTGAGTGATTTTCATTTCTCTTTGTGAAATAACAGGAAGTCAGATTTCATCCCTCTTCCTTCTGCTCTTCTTTCCTGTAAGCAAAATAAAATCTATTAAGACTGACCTTGTAGACAATTCACTGTTACTGTTTTCTTTATTTGGAAAGGGGGTGGCGTGAATTTTTTACAGTCCTTTAATGAACATGAATGGAAAAGAAAGGAATTTGCATTCTGAAAAAGTTTGCTATCATTTCTCTTTTTGATATTTGGTAGGTGTTTGGATATGAAAATCAATTGACTTCTCTGAACTTCAAACACTTCAAATGAAGAAGCATAACTTTTGTTTACTAATCATTTGTATTATGCCAGGTTGACTAGAGTAACAAATCCAGTGACACTTATCTATGTATAAAAAAGAGCTTTATATCAAGAAGTAATTTTATATCAAGGAAATATCCCAGCATCCAAGAGGTTCTTCTTTAGACTCATGCAGCCACATGCAGTGCTGCAGAATTGCTGGAAGATCGGTCAGGCGAGTACAGGGTCACATGAACTCAAGGTCAGGGGCAACCTGACAGGACTCTGACAACTCTCAGGGTGCCAAGCAAGCAGGAAGGCAAGGCAGAGAGAGAGGATATTCCCCAGGTCCTCCTTATAAGAAGGCCTTACTCCTCTGGAACCACCATCAAGATATGACCTGAGGGTCAGTGTTTACTCAACCCCAATCCAGGTGTGTCTAGTTGAAAGAAAAACCTGAAGCCACCACATCGTGATACTTCATTATGAATAATAATCCATTATAAAAAATATAATGAATATCTTGTTATTCTTGCCTTTTGCTTACAGTACTTTGTCTAGTTTTAAAAACATGATAGACTTTCAAATAAAAGAAACAAACAAACAAACAAACATGTTTGGAGTATAATATAGGCTAGACATATTCATTCAGTTCAAGAACTTATTTCAATGTTGTCACATTTACTTTTATGCTTGTTTCACCATTAGTTTTGCTTGCACTTCTTTATTTAGTTTGCCTTTGATTATGTGTTTTATTTTCCCATTTTCTATGGATCTATACATTATTTAACTGTGACTGTTACCAATTAGAATCAGAGAAACAACAGTTTGTTTGCTGCGTTGATTATAAGGACTACAAAAGTAAACCTAGATAAAATGATGAGCATAAAAATATAATGGAGCACTTATTGTGGCTGACTTCTGTATTTTCTATAGAGGATAAAAGTGATGGTCAAAGTAAATTAGCATGAGAAATCTTTTATTTTTCTTAATTGAAAGCATATGAGGTATATCTACTTCACTAGTAAATATAGCTAAATAGATTAAATACTACTAGATATATTTTCAGAATCATAATAATATCCATAAAAGTATAATAACCAGAAATTGCATATTATTGATTATGTGTCAAGTGTTGACACAAGGGTTGTATGAACTTTAATGCATTTAACTTCCATAAATAGATGGGGATTTTTTGCACATACCTTTATTAAGTTTACAGAAACCTCTTTTACCCATCCCTTCTTTTATTCTAAATAATCAAGTTCTCACATAATAGGAAGGATGCTCTAAAATATTCCACAATTGTATAACCTCTGCTTATCAAACCTGTGCATCATGTCAACACAACTTGCTAGTTGCCCACGATATCTCTAATCTCTATGTCTTGAAAATGAAACTACCAAATTGAGCTAGAACATGGTCATTCAGGAAGAAATATTACATTTCCAGCTTGTCCTACAATGATACATCCCCATTCTGCAATTTTTGACCAATGTCACAAAGCTATAAGTATTATACAGCTCTGTCCATTTCTGATTATTGTGGTGATAAATTTTACAAATTTAGTGACAAAATAGCACAGATGTGTTATCTTACAGTTCTTTAAATCAGAAGTGAAAAGTGGGTTCATTGAGCTGAAACAAGGTGAGCCAGTGGTTTTATTTCTTTTGAAGGTATCCAGGAGAAACTCTCTATTTATTTTTCCCTTTCCCAGTTTCTTGTACCAGTATATTTTGAATCTTATTCCTCTCCATCTTTTCCTTTATTAAAAAGTGGGCTCTTGCAACTCTTATACTAATCTATAAATCAATTTATCAGGCATGTTTTTACATATGTTGTCATCATCTTTTCTAGACATTTATTTTCTATTGAGTCCTTGGTATCAGCTCCTTTCCCCCACCTCATCTCCCACATATCGACTTGGCCCCTTGATAAATTATAAATTATTATTATTTTCCTATCTTACACCATCCACTGTTTCCCCTCCCCAGTGGTTTTCGTTGTTTGTCTTCCAGAAGGGGGAGGACGTGGTCAAGTGTCAATCATTGAAATCCGTTCCCCCTTCCTCCACTCCTCTCTCAACTTTCCCCTACCTTTCTCGTAGCGCTAATCCCATTCCTGGATTCCATGTGTTCCAACTATTATCTGTACCTGGGGACATGTTCTAGTCTAGCCCACAGTGAAAGGCAGTATTGGGATCAATATAGTGGGGGGAGGAGGTTAGGAAGTCTCAGGGAATAAGAGGATTATTGTGTGTTTCATCAATGCTTTACTGTGCCCAGGTTGACTCATCTCTTCTTTGTGACCCCTCTGTGAGGGGATGTTCAATTATTTACAGATGAGCTTTGGTTCTCTGCTCTGACCACCCTTGTCCTAACAATATGGCTTTTGTTTGTGTGTTTGTTTGTTATGGGTCTTGTGATTCCTGTTACCCTGTCCTCACAACATCTCATGATCTCACAGGCAGGTGAGCTTACTGATTCTCTGCCAAAAGGCTGCATGTTAGTGTCAAGCCTTTAAGACTCAGACACTATATCTATCAATAACTGATCCCCACCCACTTTCTTCACCACAAGTGATTATGTACCCATTGTGTCTTCAGATATTTTGCCAAGAGAGTGAGCATCACAGAATGTCAGTTTTTTAGAACGACGTGTTCTTGCATTGAGGGAGGGTATGAGCAAGGGCCCAAAGTCCATCCACTAACTTAGTTTATTGCCATCTAAACATATGTACAAAGCCAATACCTCGATTTTATGAATTAATCTATTTATATATGTACACATCTGTGCTTTTACTTCTACATTTAGATTTGCCTCCTAGATCATTACTGTGTTTTCTTTTATCTTTGTCCTGACCCACCATCACACTGACCTTGCTTTTTCCTCTTAAAGATTTCTCTCAGCTAGATCATCCTAGGATCTCTATGTCCTCCTTGTTGATTTTAACTCCCTAGTTGTTCCCCTGTCTAAGGCATTGTTTGCACACTGCTCCCTTCCTCAACCTCTGGCAACAATGTGATATCTTGAAATAGTTCTCTCACTGACACTGATTCTCCTGCTTCCATATTATATCTATTTGGACATTATTGATCATTATTGATAATTTGGAGTCCCAAGTCGCTCTAACAGGTTAATGTTGGTCAACTATCAGTTATTGAAATCTACCATGTGCCCTCAAAAAAGAAAACAGATGGGAAAAAGTAAAATAGAAGCCTCTCCTTGTTACTCCTTGTTACACTACTTATGTGAAGAATCTCAGGCTTGTCTGTGACAAGATGAGTGGTCAGACCAGCAGAAAACTTGATTTTCTGTCACATATGACAGAATAAACCAGCAGATCTCAGTCTACCCACTGACTGACAATATATTCATGAACAAAGCAACCTACATACCAGCAAAACTTATTCCAGAATAGCCCAAATTGCCACCTTGCAGAACTTTGATCAATAAAAATGGTTGACACTTTAATACACTGGTGTTGGGATGATTGAAGCATAGCAAAACTAGCACACAATCGAACACATGCATAGTTCATTCTAACAGGGAGTACTCTAGGAATATTTTAAGTCCTAACTTGTTTAGTCATCACAACAGTCTTGAGGTGCTTAAAAGACACACAATTTTACAAACAAGAAAGCTAAAGGAGTAACTTGTCTTTGTCTTGAAGCAAAAATTAAACATAAGTCATATGGCACCATTTGCTCAGCTGTGCTACCCTCTGATATAAAGACCCTAAATTCCTGACAAGGAGACAGGTATAGGATTACTTACCATAATTTTGGTTTTAATGAAGCTTTGTTTGCATAATCTATTACTCAATAGTTAGAACTAACCTAAAATAATTCAGAATTCAATATTGAATTTTAGTGTTCTAAGTAAGGGAGCATAAGCATATGGTATTGGACTAGTGAAAATTGTTGTATGTTTGTTGGGAAGGATCAGATATTAAAAGCTAATAGAATGTGTTGTGCGGTAACAAACTATTTGTCACAGATTGTGTCCTGCTGTGTACTGTAAAGCAGATCATGTTCTAAAGAAGGCATAACACATTAGAGAAAATAATAGGAAAATGTCAAAATGTAAGTATGCCTGCTCTATTTCTAAATGCTTAAAGAGTTATTCAGAACAAAATTTAACAGTCTAAAAGCCTGATTGAAAAGGCCTACCATTAACCTTAGAAAGGCATTCTGGACCCCTTTTTTGGCAATGTTCACTGACCACAAGTATAATATTTGAGGAATTCAAAGGTGGAAGAAATAGGTTTATTTGTAACCCTAATGGAAGCTATAACAGTTTTTAAAAATTCACTGGATGGTAGTTCTGGAATGTTCACTAAAACATGAGATAAAGCTATTTCCTCTGGACTTTCAGAAAGAATAGACTAAATTCCAGGTTTTCACATCAAAGACTATTATTTAATGTATTTCAAAAATAATTTCAGGTAGATTAAGACATCAAAGTGAAATTCATAGCTCTTGGGTTGATTCTCACTCACAGCAAACTCAGGTAGGTTTCTGAGGCCTCTACTCCTTTCTAGGACCTGATAGCTTCATATGTCTCCCGTGGAGTGGCTGTTTCATTCATCCAATAAGTTTGAGAGTAATAACATATAAGTATAGTTAAAGTTATAATACTAAATATCAACAAAACCTTTCACTGTGAACGCATGCACATGAAACCTACTTGAAGAAAATTGCATGAAAGATCTATTACACTTGGAGGGAAATTGTTTTAGAAACACAGCCTTTACCTGAAAAAAGCTTGTAATTGCTTACATCCTTACGATACTGAAGGTTTGGAAAACTGCAGCATGTAAAATAAATTATGCTCTCTGTTTGCACCCTCAGGTCATGGTACCTAAAATATATGACCTATGGTCAGAGATGGGACTAACTTCTAATGCTGTCCTGTGCTATTTTGTTGCTGCTACATGCCACGAGTCCCTTCTGACTCATAGGTACCCTGCACACAACTGAGACATTCCACAAAATGGTTCCTATGGTTGAGCACATTGCTGAAACTATTTGTGTCCCTCTAATTGAGGAACTTTCTCTTTGTGAATGCCCTCTACTTTGTCAAGGAGCCCTGGTGTCTTGGTGGGTTGTTAATTGCAAGGTCAGCAGTTCAAAACCACCAGCTAAGTCAACAGGAGAAAGAGGACTAATTCTTCTCCCATAAAGAGTTACAGTCTTAGAAATCCAGAGACAGTTCTATCTGTCCTACAAGGTAATTATGAATGCAATTGACTCAATGGTAGTGAGTTCTGTTTGACCAAGCATGTTGGCTCCCAGAGGATAGTAACTCTTGAGAATATGCCCCAGGTATGTAAAGTGTAGTCTTGCCATCCTTAACTTTTAGGAGCACTCTGATTGTACTTCTCTAAGACATGTCCTTTTAACAGTCCATAGAATTTGCCATTTTCTACTCCAGCACCATAATTGAAGTGAATCAACTCCTCGATCTTCTTCATTCAATATCCAACTTGCACAGGCATATGAAGTAGTTACAAATAGCATAGCTTCAGTCAAACAAGCCTTAGTCCTCAAAGCAAAATCCTTGTTTTTCAATACTCTAAAGAGGCCTTGTGCACAGATTTACCTAAGGCAATGCTCCTTTTAATCTCCAGACTACTGCTTCCTTGAGCATTGACTCTGAAGCCTAGCAAGACCCTTTGTCTATTTATCATGATGCTATCTATTGGTCCAAGTGTAAGAGGTTTGGTCTTCTTCACAATGAATCATTATCCACACTGAAGGCAGTAACCTTGATCTTCATTAGTTGCTGACATTAAGCTTCTTCATTTTCTTATCTCACAGTTGTACTCAAAAATCCATTTGCATTGTGGTCTTTGTGTTCTTGAAGAAAGCTATTTGCTCAAAGCAAATTGTTGGTCTTGCAAAATCCCCTCATGTGATTTCCAGCTCTTTCTATCATCAAGACTATGTTTTCCAACTACTGTTCCTTCCTGTTTACTTCTAACTCTTGCACTCCAATCAGCAATAATTATCAATGCTTCTTGATTCCATGTTTGCTCAATTCTGACTGGAGACATTGTTAGAATTTTTTCATAACCTCATCTCTCTCTTTTGTGGTTGGTGCATAAATTTGAATAATAATTGCATTGATTGGATTTCCTTGGAGATTTACAGATAAAATCTTATCATATACCATATTTTACTTCATTTATTTTAAATATTATTTTCAATAATGAATGAAATGCTATTCTTTTTGATTGCATTATTCCTGGAATAGTATATCATGTGATTTTTTTAATTCAAAATGGACAATACCAGTTCATTTCAGCTCATTAACAGGTAGGATAGTAATATTTATGTTTTCTATTTCAATTTTGACACATCCAATTTTCCTACATCCATAATTCTCACATTCCAAATCCTGCTCATTTGAAAATTTTGCAGCTGTTTCTTCTTACGATCATCAGATGAATATCCCGAAATTGCCACTCTCACAGACTTCATTCCATTTACTCCACCACAGTCCACTGCAGTCTAAAAAATCAGCTCACCCTCAGTCGTATCTCCTGTGCCCCCCAACTCACCAGGTCCACCCCTCAGCATGCTCTATCAAAGTCTTGCTCCCATTCATTATGGTTTAAGTATTTGTCAATTCTTTCAAGCTCTGTATTCCTTCTTTGTTGTCCTGTAGGATTTTATGAAACTATGAACAATTTTCCTCATATGGATGAGGAAGTTGGACATGGAATAAGGAAGACTAAAGAATAATCAAGGTATTTGAATTGTGATGCTGGAAAAGAATATTGAAAATACCATGACTGCTAAGAGGACAATAGGTTGATATTGGAAGAAGTAATGTCAAAGAGTTTCTTAGAGGCAAGGATGGTGAGACTTCATCTTACATACTATGGATATGCTGTCAAGATAGACCAGTTTCTAGAGATATTCTTCTCTAGAAAATTCTTCATAAAGTTGTAAGACAGTGGATGTGGGTAAATCCTTCAATGAGATGGATGGACATGGTGGCCATGACAATGTGCTTAAGCAAGGGAACAATTGGGAGCATGGGCACGACAGAGCAGTGTTTTCTTCTAGGAACTAACTCATATCAAATGATCTCAGTTTACAGCAGATGCCAAAAATGCAATAGTGACATGATGTAAATCAGAGTTCAGAATTCTTTGGGAAATAATTAGAGATGGACATACTACCTTCAGAAACACATAGACCTAGGTAGAGGATATATTGAGCTATGATATATTTTAATTTTGATGTTTTGTTTAATAAATGTTTGCATGACATTACAGAAATAAAGCCTACTCTATTCTTCTTTTCTCTCCTTGTTTTTACCAAGTATTGCATGAAAAAGATAACATAAAATGTAGATAATAAAATATATCTAAGTATTTATTTACTCAGAAATATCTGTTGACACTAGCTATTGTTTACCATCACAGAAATGAGAGTTAGTGGTAAACATTCTGCCTTCCATGTGTAAGACCATGGTACGATGCCTATCAAGGTGCCTCAAGTCCAGCAAGTTGTCTGTCATTGGAGACTTGTGTTCACTGTGATGCTGAACAGAATGCATTGGAGTCTCCACATCCATATGAACTAGGAGTAAAAGCCAAAAGATCTACTCTGCAAAATCATCCAATAAGCATCATATTACAATAATACAATCTATAAATAATCAAATGACCATGTGTCATGGTGATGACATAGGACCAGACAGCATTTATGTTGTACATTGGGTGGACATATCATGGATGAACAAATTCAGGCCAACTAAAAGCAGCTGATAGTAAACAGGCATAATGGTTACCATAAAAACGATTGACCAGGGCTGAGCCCTGGTGGCGTAAGTAGTTGAGTGCTGAACTGCAGCCTGCAGGCTTGGCAGTTCAAATCCAGCGGCAGCTGGGTAGCGCCCACGACCACCAGAGGCAGTGATGCCCACAAAAAACAAACAAACAAAACAAAAACGGTTGACCAATGAAGAGATTACTGAGTGACTTCTGACAAGATGACAAAATAGGCTAATTGCCTCCCAGGTGATTTATGACAGAAACATGAGAAACCAAGTACAACACATATGAGTAAGACCCAAAAGTGAATTGAATACCTACTGTGAGAAGAAGCTGAGTCAACGTGGTAAGAGAGGAGACAGATGCAATGGGGACAGGATCTCCTAGCCTGACACATTATAGTTATTTTGAACTTTTGCTATGCTCCTTCAATCGTGACCGGACTAGCCCCCAAACTGGTGAGGGTCAACCAGAAACATGAGATTCACACTTTGTTCCCAACACCTTCCTGATAACCAGAAGCATTAACAGACCCCATCCTCACCCAGCCAGCAGCCTATGACACATCTTGGCATAGATTCTTCTCTCCCCTTGTGGATGGGTGCGGGATTTACCGCATGAGCCTCTGGAACTAGCCAGAACTGGCGGTGCTGTGCTAAGGAATAGCCTGTTCCTGAACATTCCTTTGAAGGAAATAACCTACTTCCAAAAAGAAAACTAAACTAAGCTGAAACACACTGTTGTTAAGTTGGTTCCAATTCATTACGAAAATATAGGGCAGAATATTATTGCCCCATTGAATTTCCAAGACTATGTATTTGTATGTAACAGACTTCGCCATCTTTCACTCACAGAACAGCTGACAGATTTGAACCACCAACCTTTTGATTAGCAACTGAAAACTTTAATAATACCATAAAGTCTTCACATCTAAAACTTCTATAGCAAGCATTAAAAATAATAGGAATTAAAAAATAATAGGAATTATTAAATACTAAGGGATATTTTGTCCAAGAGTTACTCCCTAAGAGATATGAATTCTAGTCAGCTTTATTTTTCCTTTTGCCATTAACAAGAAAGTCTCACTCTTCATGAAAAAAAAACAGACAAATTTAATGTCATGTCATGGTTTAGATAGCATACATGGTCCTGCTTATATAAGTAGCAAATGCAAATTCAGTCATATCAGTGCCATTTTATTAACCTTGAATTATTAAGTATTGTCTCTTTCTACTCCTTATCATCCATTAATTTTCCAAGAGAGTCTGAGGGAGTCATAGCAAAGTTCAATTGGTTCAAGAAAAACACATTTGTATAACGATTTGTAAGAGGAAAATAATCTATTCAAAATGTATTTTAACTTATGAAATTGAATTCTATTAATAAATCAAGAATAATACTATAAATACTATACTTTTAAAATGAAATAAAGGCAAGATAGGCATAAAGGATAATCAGCATTATATAAAAAAGCTCAGAAGGGAGCTTTGATAAAGTTAATTAAACAAAGATTTATTCAAAACATATATCCCATTACTACCTTTCTGCCAACTATCCTATGGTTGTGACTTGTATATTGATATGACGTTGGGAGTTATGCTACCAGTGTTTCAAATACAAACAGGGTGACTCATGTTGAATCAATTTTAGTGGAGCTTCCAGACTTAAACAGGTTAGAGAGATAAATTGGCAATTTATTTCTAAAAATTAGCCAATGGAATCCTTAAGCGTTCCATCAGAATATTGTCTAACTTGTTAACTTCATACACATGTTTAGGAAGGAATAATTAATGAAATAATGGACTTGTGAAACTAACCTGAGACCAGAAGTCACTGGAACAACAGTGACTTATGAAACCCTTGAGGCTCTTGCCCAGCTGACTCTTTAAGAAAGCACCTGAACCCATACCTCTGCTTCAATCTAGCCAAACAGGAGACATTCTTATTAGGTAACACCATGGAGGTTTATATCCATAGAATTAACCACTCAAAATGAAAATTTAAAAAATGAAGCTATTTCCCTGGAATAAACCTCCAAAGGATGGGGAACTCAATGGAAATAGTAAGCACCAGACGAAAAGGGATGAGCACGGTCATATTCTAGCCACTGAAAGCAATGTCATGAATATTTTTCATAGGCAACTTCATTGTGAGGTTGTTTTTGTAGCCTATAGTCCACCCCCCCCAAAGCATAACTAAATAAAAACTATACTCTTCAAACTCTTGGCCTCACCTCCTTTCCACCTTCACTTTTCTATACTATCCTTAGCTTAATTTAGACCTGAGAGGCATTAATAGTGAATTTTATACTAATTAAAAGAATTATAATTTTATCTGATTAAATATATCCAAGTTCTCTTTGGATTCACTAGTGGCTAATTCCATGTAATTGCTTTAAGCAATCGATATTCCAAGTTCATAATTATTAATCATTCCTACATCAAACTATATTTTAAGATATAATAGAAAGATCACTTTTCTACAACTGGATAGGAGATGCAGCTTCAGTCTATAACAATAAAAGAAAAAGGCAACTGACTAGAGTAAAAGTCTATAGAAATTGGGACTCATAATAAAAGAAAACACTTTAATTTTTAAAGAGCAAATATATACATAAGAAACATAAGTCATGTCCATATAAAAATCATGTTCGATATACAGCTACAAGCAGCATGTGATAGTTTCTATAATTGGTAGCTCCAATTTGGAATTTTTACTGTTTTGAAATATCAGTTGAATTAACTAAAAACATGTTGATAGTTTCCCGTAAAATCTAAAGTCATAATTGGGTTTTATGAAGCATTCTGAACTAACAGAAAAACACAAGCAAAATGTTTTTTTAAGTAGATATTTAAAAAGAAATTGAGGAAAAGCAATGGCACATTTTTTCTGAAATCATACTTAAATGTAAGCACAATCTTTCACAGGACCTGTGGGAAACTTTAATTGACTACTCAGACTGGCTAGTACGCAAATGCAGTGGATTTTCCTTCTCTGTAACAAGTAAAGAAGACTGACATCCAAGGGCTTTAATAGTTGGTTAGTCCCTTTCCCCTGACCATTCTGAAACCCTTTATCCTTTCCTGCTTTTTACAGCATAATGGACTTTTTGTCAAGAGGGGTACATTATGCCAAGTATAATTAGAGGTTCCTCTTTGTCCTCTAAAATGTGTCTGTGATGAGTGAGATCGGATCTATTCTATATGTAGATCACCAAAGGAAACATACAACATTTCTACAAGTATCTAGAGGAAAAAACAGATCTGCACAAAGCAATGGATTATTTTCCTGTGGGTTTGAGCTTAAAATAATATTTTTCTTCTTATATAATTTTTTAATAATTTTATTGGGGGCTCTTAAAGCTATTATAACATTCAATACATCATCTGTATCAAGTACATTTGTACACATGTTGCTACATTAATTTCCAAACATTTTCCACTTGAGCCCTTGGTATAAGCTCCTCATTCCCCCTCCCCCCTTCCTTTTTTTAATAAATCATTTTATTGGGTACTCACACACCTCCCCTCAAAATCCATACATACATCAATTGTATGCAGGCCTCATCTGCACACTTGTTGCCATCATCACTCTCAAAACTTCCTCCCTCCACCTAGGACCCCAGTTCCAGCTCCCCATATTTCCCTTCCTCCCTCCCCTCATGAGCCTTCAATAATTTACAAATTGCTATTGCTTTTTCATTTCATACACTGTCCAATGTATCCCTTCATTCATGTCCCTGTTGGCCTTGCTCTAGAAAGGAAGTTACATGTACATCGCTGAAATTGGTTCCTTTCTACTCTACCATCCCTCCACTCTTCCAGTATCACCACTCCCATCACTAGTCCTGCCTGAGGGAACATCTATCCTAAATTCCCCATGTTTCCAACTCCAGTGTACATCCCCTGCTCTAGCTGTACTTGTCTGGTTGAGCCAAGAACATGATAGTGGGTGGGAGGAAACATTTGAGAACTAGAGGAAAGATGCATATTTCATTATTAGTACACTACTTTAACTTGTTCATCTCCTCCCTGCAATCCCTCTGTAAGAGGATGTAGCTTATTGTTTGGTTTGGTTTATTTTATTAATTTTTATGTTGTCATTATCTTCTTTAAAAAAATCATTGTATTAGAGGTTTGTGGGGTCATGTGCTTATGTTTCATGATTGAGATATAGGATGGAGTCTCGCCTGTTAATCTGGCGATAACCATTGAGCAGCCAGTGAGGCCTCCATATGGGCATGGTTTTCTCCTGAGACTTCTGGGAAATTTTGCGATATTTGCTTCGTGAAGATGAGAAGCTATCTCCTGAGTGGTTGGGAGTTAGTCTCTGAGACGATGAATTACAGTCAAGACAAGATGACAGCGTTGGAGGAACTGAAGGAGTCAGAGGAGAAGCCACCTTCTTACCTTGATGGAGAAGCCACAGCCTTACCTTTATGGAACCAGACCTCTGGAGCTGGCCAAGCCACATGTAGAGCCCTGCCAGCGCTGAGTTGCTTCTACCACCACAGGATGCTATCGATGGACCCTGAGCTCTGGAAGCGAGGAGCCATGGGGAGACCCCTGCCTGCACCGAGACTATGCACCTACAAGCCTGTGAGTTCATGATTCAGGGGAGACTTTATAGACTGATATCAGGCATATGGGCTAATATGAGACTTATAACTTTGAAATGAACTGGGCTGGGATACATTCTTAATGTCCTATTCCTCTTGTATATAAACTGGACCCTTATATCTATATGCAGTCTATGGACTTGTTTCTCTAGTTTATCTGGACTAACACAGGGTTCATACAACTCTTAACACAATCCATCCATATATTCATTGTATACAAAGCTCATTTGTACCTTCCTTGCCATTATCATTCTCAAAACATGTTCTTTCTACTTAAGCCCCTGGTATTGGCTCCTTTTATCACCCCCTTTCCACTCCCCTCTCCCTCATGCACCCTTGATAATTTATAAACTATTGCAATATTGTCTTGCCAAATGCTGTCAGTTGTGTCCCTTCACCCACTTCCCCATTGTCTGTTCCCCAGGGAGGAAGTTCTACCTAGGTTCCCCCTTTCTACTCCACCTTCCCTCTATCCTCCTGGTGTCATCACCACTACCCACTGGTCCTGGATTCCCCATGTTTCTGGTTCCTATCTGTACCACTGTACATTCTTTGGTCTAACCGAATTTGTAAGGTAGAAATCAGATCATGATTATGGGAGGGAGGAAGCATTTTAGAACTAGAGAAAAGATGCATACTTCATCGTTGCTACACTGTGCCCTGACTGACTCATCTCCTGGGCACAACCCTTCTGTAAAGGGATGTCATTTCCCCTGCAGGTGGACTTTGGGTCCCCAATCTGTACTCCCCCTCATTTATAATGATATGATATTTTAGTTCTCTGATGCCTGATACCTGATCCATTTGATGCCTCATGGTCCCTCCAGCTGGTGTGCTTCAATATGGGCTTTGTTGCTTCTGAGCTAGATGGTTGTTTGTTTTCCTTCAAGCCTTTAAGACCCCAGACTGTATATCTATTGATGTTAAGACACCATCAGCTTTCTTCATCACAATTGCTTATGCACATCTTTGTCTTCAGTGATCATATCAGAAAGGTGGGCAAAAACTCTTTACATACAACTGCAGGGAATGTATGTCATCACCATTTATAAAATTTCAAAACCTTACCTGAACTGTGAGAATTTCAACCAATAAATATGAACCCTAACCACTTAAAAGAAAACCTCAATAAAATATATATCTGTTAATATTTCTACAAAATATGTAGGCCTAGTATATACTTTTAAATATTGCAATACTTTGAAAATATTTTAATATAATGGCCAGATGCATATAAATTTTGTGTTCATGTATGAAATATTTTTGTATAGTCATGGTGAATAAAATGCTGGGCTTACAATTGGCTGTAAAGAGTGAAGAAAACAAATGATCACATTTAGTGATCAATATTTTACCTATTAAATTTCTTGCAGGAGATTTGATATAAAGAGCATGCACACTATGAATTACATAAAAAAATGAGGTAGCTTCATTTTAGGCCAATTCTTTCAGTGTTCATTCAAAATTGTAGTTTTAACTACTGTTTGATAAATAATTACCATGAGCTAGGCATTATGATGACAAATGGATTAAGGGCGTGAAATTGCCGATATTTAAATGCCTCCCTCAGGGCCATCGAGTAACTCAAAGTGTCCCTAGAAGAGAGGATAGAACTGCTCCTGCGGGCTTCTGAGACTGCAACTCTTTATGGGAGTAAAAAGCCGCTTCTTTCTCCAGGGGAGCAGCTGGGGATTGAAGTGCTAACCTGACAGTTCTCAGTTCAATGTGTAAGTACTATGTCACCGATGTACATTAAAACAAAAATGTATGCGAAGTCACAGACATGGTGAATGGAAGAGATGGAAGCAAAGTACGGTTGCTTATACCTGGCATGACAATTTCTTTCTTTTAGTATGAAGATTTCATGGAGTAGGTAATTATAAATGAATGTTCTTTCTTTATTAAACTATCACAGGTTCAGAGACTATGTCTGCAGCCTTTATTTTATTATTTTCCCTTCAATCTATAATATCTTTGCCTCCAACTCTTTGGATGTTTCTAATTATCTCAACGAGAGTAGACCAATCCTCTAAGGCAGATTGACTTTAATGAATCTCACTGTTAAAGGACAGATGACGTATCGTACTTTTAGGAAGTGGGCAAAGTTGTCATGAGATGAAAGCTAAAAAACGATGGAGAGACGGATGATGCTTCAGGCAGCAGAAGCAGCCTGAGAAAATGGGAGGAGGGGAAGAGAAGAAATATGCAAGGAAAGGAAACTAATTTCAATCAAATTACAGTGGCCTCGTGAGATGCAGAGTGATGTCAACTAGGTAAACATAATAAGATCACGAACAAGTGAGTGCCAGGTACATTAATATGAAGGCAATGAAGGACGTATCAATCCGTTTTGAGAAAAAGAGCACAATGTACTAAGGGAACCAATGGACTCCACCCTTTTCTTTAAAGATTGCAATAACTTGAGAGCAAGTAAGCCATAGCAAAGCATGAAGGTATAAAATATGGTGCAAATACTGAGAAGATATTGTTCTGATGTGGAATGTCTTGGCTGGTAATATGGTTATAAATAAGAAGGACAAAAATACCCTGGTAGAAAATCTTTGATGAACTGACGGATGTGTCAAGTGTTCAGCATCAACATGTGGCTGAGTATGCTGGTAGTAGCATTTAGAGAGAGCTTACCAGTGTGTGCTACAGGCATGTGCAAGGTCTTTCCAGAGCTGTGGATTAAAGAACTCCAAAAAATCTACACAACCATGTGCATGCATATATAGTCAAATACACATTCAGAAGATTCTAAAAATCTTATGGACTTCATGGCTTTTAGATCTATTTATATGTGAATGTTTTTGCAAACATATATTGGATGACATAAATGTGCTAAGTAAATGTGTCAGATCAGTCTGAAATAAGTGTCATAAAGGAAACAGGGTTATGTTTATTCAGAATAAAACTTTCATATAACAAATAACGTGTGCTGCTGAAATTGACCATTGAAAGGTATGCACAGTGTGTTAGTCCAGGTAAACTAGAGAAGTGACTATCTTCAGATTAACAGGCTAGACTCCACCCCTACATCGCAATCATGAAATTAATATAAGCACATGACCACCACAGACCACCCCTTGTTAATTTCACACTTTTCACATAGCTCGGCAAGCATATATAACCTTTAAGTAAACAACAAAATCATATCTATACCTAACAGGATAAAACAAAAATACATACAATCCAACATGTGCCACCATCATTTAAAAATAACATTCTATAAGTGAACAAAACAAAATATATCTTTTGACTTACAATTGCAATTACATAATATCTACACCTTGATTCTATAGACCTATGAATATAAATTCCCCACCTGTGAGAGTTTATAAGCCAACCACCTTTTGCCTTTATTCCCCATTTTGGGTATCTAATTTTTATATTGCCCACTTATAGTAACCCAGTGATCTGAGGAAACAATCATATCTTTCAAAGTGAAGGATCTTCATTCCAGTTGGAATCTTTTGAAGTGGGTATCCATTAGCAAAGTCAAATCAGGACAGGCCATCCATAAATTCAGCAGCGATATGCGCCAGTTCACAGACTCAAATCATTTCTGTTCCACTGGTTGGGTTCTGGTAAACTCAATGTGGGGTGTCTAACTTAGCCTCACCAGGGTAGCCATTGGTCACCTTCCCTTTAGACTATGGGAAATTCTCAACACACCTAGCATGAACTTCAGACCAGTCAACCTGCTCTTGTCTTCTCTATTTCCTGTGAACCAAGTCCACGAGTGTCAGTGGCCAAACTCAACCCGCCTCTTTATTGCTGCAGTTATCCTACTTCTACTCAAAGAGGAGATCCAGGTGAAATCTAGCAAGCATTTCAACCTGCCACAGGTTTCCTTTAATATTGAGTCCCAGAGAGGAGTTATCTTCATGGTTCCAGATTCCTTTGCTTCTGAAAATAATCCCTAGTCAAGATTTTCTAAGGAAAAGATTTCAGGCTTTTTCAGTTGGCCAGTCTGACCTTCTCTCAGAATGCAAATATGCTGAGTACTCCAAAAGACGAGGTGGAGCTGATTTCTTCAGAGAAGTCTTTCTAGGTATGGGTTAAATCCATCTAAGGTGGGGTTAATCTCTTCACAGATGTCTTTGAAGCTGAGTCCTAAACCCTCTAGAGGTCAATACTTGACTTGAGGCAACTGGATTTACACTCTCTTTTCATACTTCCCAATAAACAATTCTATACACCCTTCTATTTACAATAATAGGCATAAGAAATCAGTATAAACAGCATAGTCAAAAATTAAACTTAATTCTTAAAACAGTCAAGGTGAATACTTATTAAGCTTATCTTTATCCTTATCTAAACTACTGTTTACACAAAAACATGGAATTAGGCCTCTGAAGGCATCAAAACAGATCCGGGCTTTCGGTCAGGCATTCTGACATTCTTAACCATTGTCCCTGGGCAGCATAGGCTCTGAGACATTTAAATGGTGGTTTTTTACCCCTGAGCTCAAGATATACATTAACAACATTCATTTTGGCCATTTTATATAGGAATAACCAAAGACAGCGTCCAAACAAAATAATCAAAACTTTAACTTCTCCTCTTGTTTCCAGAAAATAACTCAGTAAACTGCAAGGACATATCTGACTTCTGGCTAGTCAAAGAAGTAACAATACCATGAGGCACAAGTCAAACAAACATCTACTTTCTATCTTATGATTTGTTTCTCTACTACCCCATTCCTAAGGTACCATAATGTGTTAGTCCAGGTAAACTAGAGAAACAAACTCATAGACATGCACATGGATAAAAGGGAATGGTTATATATAAAAGGAATGGAACATTGAGAAAGCATCCCAACACAGTCCAGTTCAAAATCATAAGTCCAATATTAGCTCATATGTCTGATACCAGTCTATAAAGTCTCCTTCTGACTCATGAACTCACAGGTCACTGGGTGCAGAGTATCAGCGATGGTAGGGATCTCCACATGGCTTCTCAAGCTTCAGAAGCCTGGTTCCATTAGAAGCCATGTGGCTTCTCCTCTAGCTCCTCCAGCTCCTGGGATGCTGCCATCTTGCCTTGTCTGTAGTTTGTTGTCTCTGAGACTAATTCTCAATAACTGGGGAGATAGCTTTTCATTTCCACAAGGGAAATATTATGAGATTTCCCAGAAATCTCAGGAGAAAGCCATACCCACCCGGAGGACTCATTGGCTACTCAACGGCTATTGCCAGATTAACAGGCTAGATTCCACCCCTACATCTCAATCATTAAATTAATATAAGCACATGACCGCCACACACAGTGATAAGGTACTACATTAAGCATAGTTTTAGCTTCTTCAGAATTATTTCTATGAGATTCTTAAATATCATATAGATGTGAAATATATAGCAGGGAGCAAATACATCTATAAAAAAATCTTCACCAAATTTTCATGCCATTAAGGTATAAATAGAAGTGCCTTATAGAACAAGAGCTTATCACAGTTCATACTTTCTTGGATTACACCCACCTCTTTGGGGGAAGCTATCAAAGATTTATGATATTAATTTTTTAAATGTGAATAACAAGTAATGCTCCAAGTTTTATTTCCTGATGTAAAAAATTAATATCATTCTATTTGAAGAAGTATGTCAGACATTAATTTAGGAGATGCCTTCTGAATTTAAATAAGATGAAATTAATAAATGCGCATCATCTTTCATCTCCCATCTTTCAATTCAAGCATCATGAGTTCAAGTATTCAAGAAGATGCAAGGAAATCACAGTTTTTTCTTTAGACTTTAGCATGGTAACCAGGAAATCTCAAGGTTCTGAATTATTAAATTAAACTTGTATGAGCCAAAGTTTCTTTGACCCAAGGTATGGTCACAATTTAAGTTCACATCAAATCCTCCAAACTAAGCAATGTATGTTTTCCTCAAATTTTTTAACCTATACTAATTGTTTGCAACTTTGTACATCTAGATTAATTCTTAATGCAACAAAACTTAACCCTGGATTATACTCCAAAATCTTCTTTATAATTGAGAATAATTAGTAATGTTTAACATGTAGTAAACTTTGAAAAATTCTGGTTGAAATAAAATTAAATGTACATTATTTATTTGGGGGGGCATCACTGCCCCCTGGTGGTGGGAGTAGGAGATCAGCCTTGCTCCTGGAGAGTGCTGCTGGATTTGAACCTCCAACCCAGTGGGCCCCAGTCCCACGCACAACCACTACACCACTGGGGCTCAGCCCCATTCTTTATTTTTAAGTACACTTTAGTGACCATTTTAATAACGTCCATTCTCTCATAGCATCTTGCTCACTGTACTATCCAAGCTTGTGGTCCAACTATGAAAATGATAGAGTATATCACATGCTTTAAATATTAATGCCCAGATCTATGTCATGGCTTGAAAAAAAAAGTGAATAGTGAGTGAAACTTTTAGGTGAGAAATATGTAGGGAATATTGTTAGATTTTAATTCAGTTTTCAACCTGGATGGTTTGGCAAAGTATCAAATGGCTAAAAGGGAATTGATGAAGCAGAGGCAATCTGAGGATCTATATTTTTAAAGTTTGGTTTAATGCACTAATGAGTTGTTAAATGGAAGTCTCCAGTGAGCTGCTTCTTATTGTTAACTATCGTTTCTACTCTCAAATAATAGCAGCTTGTTTTTGCTATGTCAATTAGTATGCTAAAGGTTTTATATGTCTTCTCATGTGATAAAGGCATTCATAATAATAATGTTGTTAGGAAAGTGTTGTGCCAATTTCAAAGTTTAAAAATAAAGACAATGTCTATTTCTCAAATGAAGGGAAATTACACAGCTCAATCTGTATACGTAAAATTGGAATTATGGTGTTGATGAAGAATATTGAGAATTCTGTGGACTGCTTGAAATATATATATATATATATATATCTTAGAAAGATACAGCTAGGATGCTCCTTTATAAGCAAAGATGGCGAGGCATAATAGCAAATATTAGGAGCAAACAGTTCATGGAAAAGGATGTCACGTTTGGTAAAGAAGAAGGACACTAAAAAGAGAAAGATTGTCAAGGAGATGGATTGACCCGAAGGTTGAAACAATGTCCTCAAACCACACAGTGGAGAAGATGGCACAAGACTACACAGTATTGCATGTTGTTGTACAGTCATTGTGAGTCATAACCAACTACACAGCATGTAACTACAAGCAAATCCCCAGACCCATCATATTATTGAAATGACTACCGATAGCTATCAAAATCACTGAATTATAATTTGCATGAATTGCATCATTAGTTACAAATGAAAAGATAAATGGAATATGGTCTCTATCATTGACGAAAGTGTGAAAAGTGATATATGATCAGATACATGTATTTGTAGTTATTTGTACATTAGTTCCTTAAAAGAAAATATCACACTCAAGTAAGGCATAAAGAAGGTCAAGAAAAGCAAGAACTCAGAGAGGAGGCTGCTTCCATTATACTTGGAAACAAAATGAGAGGAATGATGACATAAAAGTGATTTCCTGACTAATAGAAGATATTAAGAATTTGATACACACAAGGCTATTTGGATACAGAATAAGAGGGAGGCCTTGTTAAACATATACTTGACCTCCTGGTCAAAATGGCAATTTGGAGAAAATGCCAAAGATGGATGTAAATATATTGATTGAATTTCTTTTCAGAATCTGGAAAAGATTTATATTCTTCAAATGTGAAACATCTAAATCAAATTTTTTTTAAAAATCACCTGTGGACATTAGCGCATACACAGAACTCACAAAAACATATAATGTCAATAAAAAGAGAAGAGCCAAATTATTTAAATGTAATTATGAAAATTATTAGCCAGAGAATAATGCATTAATATATTCAACATAACTTTGACAATAACTTTCATTTGGAATTATTGAAGCAGTGAAAGTTGATTGGAATAAACATAAAATAGACACCAATATTTGTGAGAGGCATCCAAAAGGCAATTTAAATAAAGGTATAAAACATATGCAAGAAGGTAACTATGCATCCAGATGAAGAAGCAAAGTAAAAATTGGGTAATATGATCATATAATATGATAAATTGGGTAATTGGATAATATGATAATGACAAAAGAAAGAAGATTGGGAAAGCCAGAAGTTGATTTTATTGGAAACCTAATAAAATTGCCATGTGATGAGCAATATTAGTTTTAAAAAGACAAAAGAAAAACACCATCAATAAATCAACCAGTTCCTAGAGATCCTGTCGAGTGTTTCTGAGGCTGTAAACGTCCACGGGAGCAGAATGTCTACCAGGAATGGCTGGTGGGTGTGAGCAACCGAACCTGAGATTCGAGCAAAACTGGTATCTCACTCCACCACCCTGGTTTTCAACGAATTAAGCAGGGGGAGAGATAAAGTGAACAGTGCTGGGGAAAAGGGGGACTCTAGGATATTAGCATAAATCAAAATGTGATGAAATACTATAAACATATTTAACTTAAAGCAGTGCAATGGATAAGAATTAAATACTAATATAAACATAAATAGTCCTATTACCATTAAAGTAAGCAAGTAGAATTCAATAGCTGGCTCAAACACCATTCATCTGTCAGTTTATCATCCATAGGTAGCTTTCATGCTGCTGTGCAGCTTTTAGTTATGACCTCCATATGTCATATAGCAATATGGTCACAGCCATGGTGGACAATATCCAGTGGAACTTCAAGACTAAGATGTACCAGAAAGAAAGAAGTGGTAGTCACCTTATAATAATTTGCCACTAAACCCTTATGAACAGCAGAAGAGCACTGTCTGATATAGTGCTGGATGGTATTTAGATAGGTTGAAATACTTTAAAATATGACTGGAAAAGAGCTATCCATTCAAGGTAAAAGTCAATTTTATTGGCATGGAGGCAGGGAGCAGATAGAGATTTCTAAGCCTTCATCCTTTGATATTGCACAGTTCAATGCGAGATCAAACTGAAGAAAAAAAAATAAACACCTTCAAAGCTATCAGGCCTTTCCCAACTCATAGTGATCCTATAGAAAGACTGAGTTTCTAAGACTGCCATTCTTTTTTTTAATTGTGTTTTATTTTAACCATTTTAACCATTTATTTAACCATTATTGACATATACCTCATAAACAAATGGTTCAAATAGATCAAGAAGAGTTTTGTAATCATTACCGCCATCAATTTTGGAACATTTTATTTATTCTTGCACCTATTAGTACTAGCATTTTCTGTCACGCCAGCCTCTCCTCTCTTAATGTTAGGAAGCTATTGGTGTAGTTACTGTCTATATAGTTTTATCTATCATGGGTTTCGTATAAAGAAAATTATATAAAAGAAAGAGAGGGGGACCCTCAGCAACAGCATTAAAATATAACGTAGAAAAATGTCATTCCAATAGAAAACAGTAACAAAACCCCATACAAGTTAGAAATGAGTCAAATGGGAAAACACTTGAAAAGATATTAATTTGAAACCAAACTCTGTAGTGGTCTCCTTTCTAATTCCAAGTTTTGGGGACAAGACTGTGCACATCCTTTCTTCAGAAAGCCCCATTTTCTCCTGGAGAGGGGGTGTTAGTTTTGAATTGGTGATTTGTGGTTAGCAACTCAGTGCATCACCACAATACCGCCACTGCTCCTTAGAGGCTACAAAGACCCTGCACTAATCACAACATGAACCTAGGAAGACTAGAACTTCTCAAAAATATAACAGAATGCATAAACATCAATATCCTAGGCTTTATTGAATGAAAATTAACTGGTTTTGCCACTTTTACTTGGATAATCTTATGAATTACCATGGCGTGAATGAAAAATAGGAAAATACACTTAGCTGTGCTCATTTCCTGAAGTACAATGTTGTCAGTGATCTGAAAGAATAATAGTCATACACTTTTTAAGAAAACCAGTTCATTTGAACAGCCTGCCAGGGGTTTACATATTGCTAGGAGTATTTGAATTCTTGACTTGATTGTGAGTTCATCAATGTTAGTTGTACATAATTTTGTACTCACTTTTCTATGATTCTTTTCAAACATAAGCAAAGTCACAGTCATACATTTTGAAGTAAAGAAAAAGAAAGTTGATGGAATGCATATTCTTGCAAAATGGAATTTTATTAATGTAACTTTATCTGCTTGTAAGAAAAAGTTTGTCATAAAACTTTGGGATTGCTCTGTAGGGTTCAATTAGAAATATCCAAAATAGCTGATGCAGCAAAAGAGGAACCAAATCCAATCAGATACCTCAAATCTACAATGGATCTTGTTCATAGCCTTTTTTATGATGCTGTGTACTCATCATTTTCTGCTCCTTATAAGCTTCTGGCCCATGGGATTTTGGCCTATTTTGGTTTAAAAATAATAGAATCTAGGTGTTCTAGTTCTATTAGCATATTTTAGAGTGCTGGGGAGTGTAGAGGTTGCAATGAGAATATGCAGTGTAATGAAAAACAATCAGAGAAAGGAATTGAAATTTGTTATGATGTAGGGACAAGTTATTCATTAGTTAACAAGCTGCTTAAAAGTGATATTTTAGGGTAGAAAATTACACTGCCTATGAAAATCCTGTGAGACATATTGTCAAAGCCAATTTTTATTCTTCATGTATGAGCTAAACTGTCAGGTACAGAAATAATCTTCATGGAATGGAAACAACAAAAACAAAAAAAACCCTTATTTAGCTTAAGCTTATAACCTTTCAAAAAAAGCTATGTGCCACATTACAAAGGAGATAGCATGTTGTTGAACATGTCTTAAGTAAGAATGTTGTAAAATATTTAATCCGCAATCTTGCCTATGCCATACACATTGAATACTGCATTTTTTTTGCACAGCTTCATAAAGGTTAGGATAACATATATGGTTGAAGAAAAGAGAAATATTCATAGAAATGACCTTACCTTTCCAGTCCAACAATTTATAAAAGGGGCTTCTGAGTTCAGCAGTAAGACAGAATGTGATCAGCATATATGACAAAAAAAAACTCAAGTTAACCTGGTCATTGCTGTTGTTGTCATCTGCATATTGCATTTTGTTAATAAGTTTTCCTCCAATTGCAACACCACATTCTTCTTCATATGAGTTGACTTCTCTGATTGCTTGCTGAGAAAATACCTTGAATAAAATGATGAGATATAACCTTTATACTCACCTTCCCTGACTTTAAACCATGCACTGCCCCCTTTTATATTGTCACACAACTGCTTTGATCCATGTACAAGTCTCACAGGTACACAATGAATTTTCTGGAATATCCATTCTTCTCAATATTATCTGTAATTTGTTAATATCTGTACAGTCAAGTCTTGAGAGTCGATATGAGAAGTAAACATCTTTCATATAATCTCTGCTTTGATACAAGGTCCATTTGGTAGGAGTGATGATATCCTTTGTTCCGCCTTCTTTTCTGAATCTTGTCTGAACCTCGCTCCTCCTTGTCAATGTACTTCTACAAACATGGTTGGATGATGTTCTGCAAGATGTTACTGGCCTGTGATATCAATGATATGGTTCTAGAATTTGAGCATTCTGTTGGTCATCTCTTTAAAATGATTAACAAATGTGGATCTCTTCAAGTCAATTTGCCAATTAACTGTCTTAAACATGTACAGATGTAGATGAGTAAGTGCTTCCAGTGCATCATCAGCTTATGGAAATATTTAAGCACAGAATATCCAAAGTAAAGTAAAACTACAAAACAGGAAACCCAACTTGTGGTGCCTATGCCAGCATCCAGGAATTTGGTCACTCTGCCAGAATAAGCACAGCCCAGCACTAGACACATGACTTGCATCCGCAGGTGCTTCAACCAAAATTTGCAGGGCTTGTCAATTGTCCCAAAACTCATATTCTTTTTCATTTTAAAACGATCTTTTCCTTTTCTCTTTTTTACCCCGCATGCTTCATCCTCCTTCTGTACTTAGATTTCATTTCTAGTATTGGTTTCTGGCACTGCTTGACAGGGACAACTACTCCTCATGAACCAGCAGCCTGTCCAACCCACCCTACCCCCAATTGAAACACAATATTGTTCAAATTGCAATCAATCTGAGAGAGAGGGAGAGAGAGGGAGAGAGAGAGAGAGAGAGAGAGAGAGAGAGAGAGAGAGAAATAGACATAAGCAAGGGAGCAAAACACAAATTTGAATAAATCTTCTGAAGAAGAAAAAGCCAGGGAACTATTCAGAGATAGGGTGTGGAGGTGGAGGGGGAGAAGAAGGAGAGAAGGAAGAGGAGGAGGAGGAGGAGGAAGAGGAGGAGGAGGAGAATGCTCCAGTTCAACAGAAGGGAAAAAAGAGTTCTAGAAAAATGGGAAGAAGGAAAAGAAATCACACAAGGAAAATACAAAAAAAAAGATGAACACTAAAGTAGCATCATAATACACTTGAAGGAAAAAAATTCAGGATGATAGAATTGCAGAAATGGAAATCTGAGTTACTCAACTTCTCCAGCTTCATTTCTATCACCAAGGTCATATTTTCCAAGTACTGTTCTTTCAAACTTTTAAATTCTAATCACCAATAACTCTCTGTGCATATTTTCTGCATGCTTAATTGATTTCAAATTAAGGAAGTTGGTGTAATTCTTCAAATTCTTCATCACTAGCTCTAGTGTTTAGTGAATAAATCTGAAATGGCAGCTGTATTGACTGGATTGTCTTGATAGGTATAGATTATATTCTATCACAGACAGTTTTGTACTTTGAGATAGACGTTGAGATGTCTTTTTGTTAATTAGTTGGGATCGAATAAATATATTATTCCCTATTTCAGTCATGTCAGGTAGATTGTACAGTTGGTACCACCAGCAGTTTCCAAACATGCTTCTTCTACGTGGACTCCTTGACATCATCTCCTTTCACCGCACCACCACCACTGTTCCTTCATCCCTCTGAACACATTATTCTGTTCCTGTCCCTCTAAGCTCATCAGTGCTAGGATTCACATACGAAAAAGCAGAAAAGCATGTCAAGAGGGCGTCCTGCATTGTTGTAACATTTCTGAGATTGACTCTAATGTGAACAAACAAAAACCAACAAAATAATACAAACTAGAAATACATTTAATTTAGGAAACCTGACTCCGTCCCTCCTGCTTCATAATGGGAATCTACTGGAAAAGTTTTAACCACTCAAGTCAGATTTATTCCTTTGATTTCCTCTACTCTTTCCCCAACATCCTGTCTAGCAACCACGTTCCTCTTACACATCATTTTTAGATAGAGGACGTTCTTCAGAGGCTTATTTTATATTTACTTCCACCAATGAATGTTGACCCCCACTCTCATCTATGCTTTCTACACATCAGCTCTTCACATTTTAGTCTCTGATATAAATCCCTCCTTTGAGTTCAGATTTTATGGATTCCAATCTTCAGTGACTGAAGAAGGTGTGCTTCTGCCATGTGGATTTAGTTCACATCTCACTTAGATGGCTGATTGTTTAGAGACGAGTCTTCGAGACCCCAGAAGCTATTTGATCTGATAGCCAAGCATCATCTATGTCCTTCCCTACATTTTGCTCTTTCATCTGTATCTTCTGTGTTCTGTTCCTGAGGGCAAATAAGGAGCAGGGACATGATATAAAAAGTAATTGTTAAAAATATAACAAATTGATCTTCAGTTGGAGCTTGGATGTAGTGTAAGCCAAAATCTGTGCCTACATCTATGCCTCCTCCTTTTAATTTGCTGTAACTTGGGAGCTAATACAGATGTCACATTATTCTATAGCTCTGTCCCATCAAACAAAATGGTACAATTTCTCCCAGAATCAGTTTCCAACTAGACTCCTCCTTCCTCAACATCATCTCCCTTATCTCCTCCACACATTTATATACCTCCTTCCCCCGAAATCCTTGTTCTATGCGAACAAGCATAAGCAAGATAAAACACAATGTCTGTCACAAGATTGCCAGAATAATATGTAAGGGCATCGATATAGCAAGACCTTCTTTGTCTGCCAACCTAAATACACCACTCTTGGTACAGCTAGTTTCTGTTTTCCCAGATACCAAGTGTTTTCCATGTTAAGTCTTCAGGTTATAAGTATGTCTGAGATAGATTCCAACTGACCTGGTGGAGTTCCCATATGGGGTCTCACCAGTCTCTGGAGCATGGCATTTGCCCCAAAGTTCCAAGAATCAGTGTCCCAGCATTCCATGGCACGTGACCTGGTGTGGATGTTGTCTATTTGAGGATTCAGAGTGAATGGGGTGGAGTCTAGCCTATAAATCAGGTAGTAGCTCAGTGACCTCATTTGCAGGTGCTAAGGAGATACACAGCTCGCTGGAGGCAGGACACATACTCACTCCCTGTGAGATATCCCTATGGAGAAGACACATGGAAAGAGGCTGATGAAGCCAGACATCTGGAGCCAGAGAAGTCACATGGAGACTCTGCCAGCGCTGAGATGCTTACAATGCCACTGGATCCATAACACTTCCCATTCACTGGTTTGTGATCATCACAGATTCGGCATTATTGTATGTGTTTCATTAGTCTGAAGGAGACTTCCTAGATTGGTATAGGACTTGTAGGCTTATAGAGAATTTATGGACTTCATGTGGATTGGGCTGGGATGTTTTGTCAATATTCAATTACTCTTGTATATAAAGCTTTCTTTTATACACATGTGAGTCTCCCTGGATTTGTGTCTTGAGTCTACTCAGACTAACACGCCTTCCAGGATATGCCCAGACACCCTAGTTAAATGTTGTCCACCCACTGTATGCCGCCAAAGATACTCCTGACCTAATGTCTTTGAAAACATACTTAATCTCTATGCCTCACCCCACCTGTGGTAAGCCCTCCCTTGCACCTTTCTTCCCCCTAGAACGTTCTCTCTATGCTCTCCTGTGCTGTCCCTCCCATCAGTAAGTCTCATCCTTCGCCTTCCTCTCTGTGGAACTTCACCACAGAACATGACAACCACACAGCAGAAAGTGCACTCAGTCCCCCAAAGTTATTTGATCCCGCTGTATTGCGATGCCCTCCGGCCAGGAAATTTATACATATCTGAAGCAGAGGATGTGTGGTTCATTGACTCTGGTCCAGCTCTTTTCCAGGCTTTCTGTTCTGGTCAGAAGATTGGATGCCCTACAAATTTGAGCTTCAGGCCATTCTGCTGCTTGTTCCTATCTCACAACATATTTGTCTATATATGCTTGACTAACTACACTCAGAATAATGTCTTTCAGATCCCTCCACAAGTTGAGGGATTTCATGGTTTCATCACTGTTCTTCAGGGGTGCATAGTATTCCATTACGTATATGGGCATTATTTTTTCCAATCTTATGTTAATAAGGAATTTAGGCTGTTTCCAGCTTTTTGCTATTGTGTACTGTCCTGTCATGAACATAGACCGAACAAATGTTTGTTCAAGTTCTGCTTCTTATTTCTTATGGTTATAGGTCTAGTAATGGTATTGATGAATAATATGATATTTCAATTGCCAATGGTTTTAAGAATTGCCCTATCAACTTCCATAGTGGCTGTACATATTTACAAGTCTAACAGCAGTGATTAGAATTTCTATCTCACCACACCATCTCCAATATTTGTTCCTTTTTTTTTTTTTTTTTTTGCTTAATTTTGTTTTCTTATTGAGATACTGCTATGGGTGTTAGGTATTAACTTATGGTTGTTTTGACTTGCATTTCCCCAATGACTAGTGGTTGAGAGCATTTCCTCATGTGTTCATTAGCCTTTTGAGTATCATGAATTTTCTGTTGAGGTACAATTCTGTTGACTTTAGGAGTTAGTCCTTTGTTCTGTCATTATTGAGTATCTTTTCCTAGTCTGTGGACTATTTTTTGACTCTTTTAATGAAGTTATTTCATTAAAAAAACACCTATAACAAGTGTTTTATTTTTAATAGGTCCTCCTCATATGTTTTATCTTCCACAGTTTGTGCTTCTTTTGATAATTCTGATAGCTCAAGCGTTCCCTGCACAAGTGGTCCCAGTTTTGTCCCAATTTTCTCAATGATGATCCTGATAATTTAAGTTTTCCTTCATGTCTTTGATCCACCTTGAGTTTATTTTTGTTCATATAGTGTTATATGAATATTTTTTCATTCTTTTGTATGTGTATATCAAAATTTTCCAACGTCACTTATTGAAGAGGATTTCTGTTTACCATTTAATACTTTTTGAACCTTGTGTCAAAAATCAGTTGTCTGTATGTGGATGTTTTTATTTCTGGGTTTTCTGTCCTGATTCAATAGCCCAAGTATTTATCCTTATATCAGTAGTAACCTGTTTTGACAACTGTGGTTGTGTAGTAGGTTTTGAGGTCAAAGGGCAATGGTAAGAACACAGAGCCACTGTACCAAAAAGAACTAGTCGAGTATCTCCAATTTCATGAGGTAGCATATGAGTAAGAGCCAATGGGGCCAAATGAAGGAGTTCAAGTTACAATGAAAGCATTGGACAAAATCAATACCCTAGAAACTGATGAAATACTAACCGACATGCTATAACAAGCTAAGGAAGCACTGGAAGTAATTATGCATCTATCCCAGAAAATTTGAAAGACAGCTGCTCAGTTAGCTGATGAAGAAATCAATACTTGAACCCATTCCAAAGAAAATTTTCAACAAAATGTTCAAACTATAGAATAATATTGATATTACATGAAAGCAATGCATTGCTGAAGATCATCTAGTAAAAGTTGCAGTACTACATTGTTAGGAAATGGCCAGAGGTTCAGGCAGACTTCAGAAGAAGATGTGGAATAAAGGACAACATTGTTAATATAAAGTGAATCTTGGGTGAACTCAGAGAACTCCAGAAAGACGCTTAATGCTGCTTTCTTCAATATGCCAAACATTCAGCTTTATGGGTGATAACAAACTATGGATAACCTTGAGAAGGACTGGGAATCCAGAACACTTCAGTATGCTCCTTCAGAACTTGTACATGGCTCAAGAGGAATCTGTGTGAACAGAACAACTGTTTAAAAACAGGGAATGTGACTGAGCCCCAGTGGCATAGTGCTTGTGCACGAGACTGCGGCCCACTGGGATGGAGGTTCGATTCCAGCTCCACGGAGCAAAGGCTGGGCATCCTACTCCCACCACCTGAGGGCAGTGATGCCAATAAATAAATAAATAAATAAATAAATAAATAAATAAATAAATAAAACCAGGAAATGTATGTGACAGGGTTATCCTTTCGCTATTATTATTCAGAACAAGTTCAGAGAAGCTGGTTTACATGAAGAAGAGTACAGTGTCTGGTTGGGAGGAAGACTTATTAGCAACCTGCTGTCTACAGATGATACAATCTTGCTTGCAAAAAGTGAAGGACTTGAAGCACTTGCTGATAAAAATCTACGAGTTCCACCTTCAGTCTGAATTACAACTCAATGTCAAGAAAATATAAATCATCACAGTTGCACTAGTAAATAACATCTTCATAAATAGGGAAAAGGTTGAAGCTGTCAAGGATTTTGTCTTGCTTGGATCCAAAACCATAGCTCATGGAAGCAGCAATAAAGACATGCAAACACACACACTTGGGAAAGCTGCCGCACAAACTTTTAGGAATATTGATAATCAAGGATGTTACTTTGAGGACTGAGTTGTACCTGACCAAAGTCATAGTATGTTCAACTGTCTCATCTGCATGTGAAAGTTGGACACTTAATATGAACAATCAATGCAAAATTGATGGACTTGAATTGTGGTACTAGAGAATACTATTGAAATGTTCATGGACTGCCAAAAGGATAAACAAGTCTGTTTCTGAAGAAGTAAGACCAGATTGTTCCTTCGGAGCAAGGATAGCAAAACTTCGTCTTACATACTTTGAACCTGTTGTCAGGAGAGAATGGTTCTGGGAGAAGAACATTGTGTTTGGTAAAGAAAAGGGGCAGTGGAAAAAGAGGAAAGCCTACAATGAGATCAATTTGTACAGTTGCTGCAACAATGGACTAAACACAAGAACAAGTGCGAAGCTGATGCAGGACCAGACTGTGCTTACTTATGTTAGACACAGGGTTGCTGTGAGTCAGAACAGACAAGCTGAAACCTAACAATGCAATATTTCTTAAGATTCATGAATATGTTTTACAATTAAAATTTAAAAACTATTTGACAGTTACCCCGATAGGAAGGCAAGGAAGGCTAAATCACAGGTGGGAGGGAAATCCTTATTACCTTGGATGAAGGGAAATACCATGGGAAATAGAAGGGAGGTGGTCAAAAAAGAATGCAGGTACACATATGCATGCACACGTATCCCCTGTGAACAACACATATGATATATATAGCATATATGTATACACATACAAATGTCCTCTGAGGAATACACCTGTGTGAGCCCTGGTGAAGAAGTGTACTAAGCTTTGGGATGCTTACTGCAAGAATGGTGGTTTGGAATAATTGGCTGTGCCGCTGGGGAGTACTGAGGCTGTAGGTTCCCAGAAAGATTTATCATCTCGCAAATTCGAGGAAGCAGATCTACTCTGTTCTGTAATTCCTTGAGTCCAAACTGAGTCACTGACATTGAGCTACATAGTTGTAGTGAGAGGCTATCAAGTCAATTTGACAAAGAAAGCCCCAGAAGATTTTGCAAATTAATATTTATGGACGAGAACACCAGCACGGTCTGCCATAGAGCTGTTAGGTGGTACAAGCAAGGTACTATTAAATCCTCAATGCTGTGAGATCCTTTAATCACACATCTTTAAAATCCGTCTTTCATCAAAGCTATGGAGGGAAAAACAAATGATTATAGATCAGAAACTTACATCTTCTTTAATGAATTTCCATTGAAAATACACAATCAATGTTAATCGGGGGTTGTATAATTTATCACTTACAAATCAACCATATCAAATCTGTAGCTCAAACTATCACCATTTTCTCACAGTTCTTTCATGGAGATTTCAGTAAAGCAAGAATGCTGACATTTGAGGAGGTAGAGAGTCTTCTGTGGAGCTGATTTAACAATTCTGTGTATCTAGTCATTTTAATTTCAAAATCATTGCACTGCCAATAGAGGTAAAATGTGATCGCACATGTCAGTCTCAGACCTACTCACAGAACATTCTGTGCACGAACTGCTCTTCTTTGTCAGTATAATGCAACTGCCAATTTTGCTCATCCTCCTGTCCTCTAACTTGCTATCAGGAAAAAAGAACACTCCAGCTGCTTCAGCACATTTTGTGTTTTGTGAGTTCTGTGAATATATATGCCCATGTTTAATGGTATAGCTGTGATGTTCTGTCCTCCCCCACATGGCCATATATTTCTGCACAATCTGTGAAGAAGCAGCTCTGAAAATAAAACTAAATCAACAGAAATTAAATAGAAATGGTTGAGATCTATAGCACTTATTATTATCCACCCACATGGAGAATAATAACACCTACATTCCAAAACAATAAATAAAACCTCCATGTCTATTTTTTCTGTTACCATGTAATAATAAATTTCTTCACTGGATCTTTAACACCTTAAACATGTAAAAGCACTGCAGAAAACTATTATATATTTCTAAATCTTCTGTATTCCTCTATACTTTTAATTCCATTTACAACTTTTGAGTCTCTGATATTATATATTACATATGTATAGCCTCAAAATATGTGTACATATACATATTGCACATGATACATGGAATTTATATAAGTATGCATTATATAGATCAACATTTATCAATGTATTTTTGTTACACACACATATATTTGTAAAATTAAGTCAGAGAAAAAGATACCCATATTTAAAATAGATAAGCAACACAAAATCCTTTTCTGAATTATTTATTCATCAAATGACCTGAATACTGATTTATACTAAGAAAAAAAATAAACAAACAGCTCTTGTATCAGGGTTTTATTAAGTTGAAAAGACATGGTAGGGAATCTCAACACAAGGAAACATGCATAACATGTTGCTGCTGTTGTTGTTAGAGAGCATGGAGTTGACTGATGGCCACCTTGTAGATCAGAGTAAAGGTGCCCCATAGGGGTTTCTAGCCATCATCTTTGCAAGCGCAGATCTCCTAGTACTTTATCTATAACTACTCTTCAGTTTTCACAGCATGATCAAATGAGGATCGAGTCTTTGCCTCACTAGAATTTGTGCCAACAGCTGACACTTTTTCAGAGGAGAAATCTTTCATAATTAACTGGATCTTGAGGGTCAAACTTCACTTGCATGTCACTAATACATGAATTTCTTTTCTGCTTAGTCACAACCTTCTCACTCTATTACATATTGATGTCAATCAGATGTCTATATTTCTCCATTTGTGGTCATTCATCAGCATGTGTAAATTTCCAATGAAATAGCAATGCTTCTTCCTTTCCCTTTGTTATTTTATGCTTATTACTGTAATATTTCATCTCGCAAGCAAATGCTTAACATTTTGTAAGTATAAGTCAATATTCCAGAATTACCTTATACTTAGATTATACATGGGGAAATGCAAAAAGAATTGCTATCAATTCATGTTTGTAACACCTTTATTAAACAAACAACAAAAATAATTGAAGCTCAGGGTAGAGTGATAGCTTGGATAGCATATGGGTTCCCAATAAAATTTTTGTATTGCAGCACTCATGGTCTTTGATGACTTAATGGGAGTATTGTCATGATGGGGAGAAATTTGGGGTACAATTTCCATTTTTTTTATCACCAATGCAATTTTCAATATTTTAAAATTGCATCATAATAAGACCCTATGATTATCCTGTGTTCTTGGAGAACATATACCTACATTGCTCTTTTGGATTACCAAAAAAAAAAAAAAACCGCTATACATTTATGAATTGTCCCATCTAGGTTTGATTTAACTGTCCCACCAGATCCCCTGAGAAACCACTATGCTTAAAATAGCTTTGTTGGAAATAAGCATCATGTAGCATAGAATTTAATCATTCTATCATATTATAAAGAGTTATGCATGTATCACAATAAATTTAAGAGTATTTTAGTCTTGCATTTATTGTTGTTAATTCCCCAATTTCTCCATCCTTTCCTATGATACCTCTTCAACCACCCCTAGCCAAAAAAAAAAATTGAGTGAGTACTGACTCCTGGTGACATTGCAAGATAGGGGAGAAGAGTACCCGTGGGTTTGCAGAACTGTAACTCTTCATGAGAGTAGTATCTCCATCTTGTTTCTGATGCCATGTCTCTAGTTAATTGCTAATCCAGTTGCTATTTAGAAAATCCTACAAAGCATGAACAGGAAGCAAGAAAACAAAAAACCCAACAACAATAACTAGACCAAATATAGAAAGACAATCTAAAAGAAAGAAAGCAGAAAATATTTAAAAACTCTGAAGTGGGTCAAAAGGGAGACTAAATGATATGATAGTATATATTAACTATATTTGTATTAATCAACTTTGTAATGCTCTCTGTCTGGTAGCAAGTCTGTTCACTTCCCTGGACTATGTTGGAAGCTTGTCAGTAATCTGGGGCTTCCACTGTCATCCAAGGCCTTCTACAAAGGGAGTTTTCACAATTTAAAGTCCGATACCATTATCTTCTTCAGATTTGGGTTGAATCATTTACAGTCTTTGGGTCACATATGCTTTTCTTCTATGTATACTTAGCTGATGATTCATTTAGACAGTGTCTGTATTAAGTCAAGCATTTGATCCCAAACACAAGTCTTTCTGATAGGTGGGCGCCACGTTGTTTCTGCACACATTCTTTGGCACCCATATTTTCAGTGGATATGAAGTAAGACCGTCATAAGAACTGATTTTTCTTAGATTTTTCTTAGATTGGGGTTAGAATTTACGGTGAGTCCAAAAATCCATTTGTATACCTGTGAGTTATATATATATATATATATATATATATACACATATATACATACATACATACACATATAACTTAGAGACATCATTGTCATTTTATGCTAGAGAACATTTTAAATCATCCTCCTAGAATATAAGATATTTCTACTGACAGTGTCATTAATTTAACCAATGGTATAGAATTTAATACACTGTTAAAAAAGAAGTTTCACAAGTATAGGCCAGCTTAATACCACAAAGCATGAATTTCTGACTTGTACACTTAAGTGACTAG